>CABFWB010005939.1:17233-38587 GCA_902151455.1 Timema bartmani | reverse complement strand
GGAGGTCTAAAGGGAGGGGGTGTAAGAGGACAGGAGGTTTAAAGGGATTACACAGCCAAACAGAATATTAAGCTTCAGTGTTGTAATGGTTCATGTATTTTGACACCATTAATTTTGTAAATCTGTCTTTTTTCAATCACTTTAGGCTAGTTTTCCATTGAGAGTTATTGTAAAATTGAAAATCCTTTTCTTTTTGCGACACTGTAGATGGCATATTAATATGCCAATTTGAATGAAATTAGCCCTTTATTATGATACGCGATTTGTTTGGCCCCATGATTGGGTGCCAATTATGACGATATGGATGATATTGTGATAAATGGTATTAATAGCCCCGTGATCGAGCGCCAATTATCACAATACGGAATTATTATGCCCACATTTGCTTGGGGCGCCGGTTAAAGTTATACAGTTTGATTAGCTGATAATTGCCCCATGATCGAGCACTAATTAAAGCGATATGGTATTTCAATCTGATTATTTGTAAGTTTTATTTTAGTTAAATAAATAACACTTTTAATGTTGCAAACAATTTATTAAAGTGATTTTATCTTCGGCAGTGAAGATATAATTTTATATGATACAATTTAGTTGAACTACAGATTATTTCTCTGTAACATTACATGTTTTGTGTTTTGAGTACCGTACTGTGTAGATTTATGTGACTACTCTCTATTTCCTACCGGCACTGTTTTAACGAGCCGCGTGATGAATCAAATTCTAGATTCATATGCACAAACAGCTACTACTCCTTGCCTCTTGGACCTCTTATGACCAGTGTCAAAACCAACTAATCGAAAGAGTTCTGGCGACAGGTGGTGTTAAGGCTAGCTTCCTATTGGGTAGAGGGAGCTAGCGTCACTTGCTTTTTTGGTAAATACTATGGAGTTGATTTTTGAAAGAGAACAATAAGTTTTAATGGTGCAATCCTTCGACATTATTTCTGAAAAGCGTGTAATTCTCCATTGATGAAGTCTTAAAAGGATAATTTGCATTCAGTACTTTAAAGAAAATTACACTTCATCCATGACTTTTTTAAATATATGAAAGAGGTCCAAATCAGCATCATTACACCTTGATAAAAAAGGAGATTGATTTAGTTGCCTCCACAAAAATATTTTTCTGCACAAGTCTGATTTAATGTTGCAGGACAAAGTGGCATTGTGTGTAGTAGGGGGTGAAGTTGGGGGAGGGGGCGGCAGAAGCAGAGAGGATGTATTTATAGGCCTACTTCAACTCCAATCTAAATTTTGATAGTAAAAATGTTATCTTTTTGTAGGCCTATGTGTATTTTCATAAAACTCAGGCACATTTCTTCAATATTCTCAAGTTTGATAAAAAGGTATTTTATTTATAGATTCTAGCAAAGAAAAGGGGTTATAGGAGATTTAGAACCCGTAACCTTCCCCCTTTAGGATTTTCTTCGGTTAGGCCACTGGAAGGAAATTTATACCCCGATTTTGGTAGCAAGAGCAGTATCTGTTAGCTACTAAAGTTACTAAAACAATTTTTATATATTCATACATCAAGTCATGTGATCTGCATCTGTCACTTTTGATATATTTTATCAATAAGAATGAAATAACAAGTAATACAGTAAAATGTTATCAATGTCTGCTGCAAAGAAATATGTTTGAATTTTCTACTGCTCTTCCAATCAAAATCAGCCCAAAGGCCTACTGTATGGTACATAAAAGCTACATTCATTATATTAGGAATATTTACACAGCAATTAACTGACAATGATTTAATTTTCCTGGAATTAGCTGTGCTAACAGAAGCCATGATAAGTTTAATATATAACTTTGAAAACTTGCAAGCTCTGTTTGTGTAGGAGTGGGGTGGGGGTAGCTAGTAAAAAGAGGATTTTAGGGGTGTGGACCCCCAAGTCAAAGGGAGGTCGCCCTCTCCCAGATAGAAATGAAAAAAAAAAAAAATTGGATGCCCTTATAAGTTATTTTGAGTACTTACGCCTCATTTTGAATTTGCTATAAAATGATATACTGTCCCTCTACAGGTTATTTAAAGTAGCCTTTCCTGACTAATTTTAAAAATTGGTGGCTATTAGAGGCCATTTAGAGTAATCTTTACCTTTTTTTTTTTAAACATTAGATGCCTTTAGATCAAGAGTTCATAACTTTTTTGTATCATGGAGCCCTTTGGCAGTTTGGTGAAGCCTATGGACCGCTTCTCAGAATAACGACGTTAAATGCATAATACAAAATATATCCATAAGGATTACAAAGTAACAAATTATATTGAAATACAATATAATTACCGTACCATTAAATAAATGGTGATATAGTAATATATGTGCGTCTTTATTAATTCTTTAAATATGAAGACAATAGACTTAGGCCTAAATTTAAATATAGTCAAGTTAAATTTAATTTTTAAATATATAGGCCTAACCTATAAATGTGAAGGCTGTTGTTCTTGCAAGTCCATGAACCTCCTGAAATCAATCCTCAGATCTCTAAGGGGTCTGTGTACCCCAGGTTGAGAACACCTTCACCATTTAAGCTACTTAAAATGGGCCTAAACTAGCAAATTTGATGCCTCTCAAAGGCCAATGGTTCTCAAACTGTGGTTCAGAGGCAGGATCATAGGAAAAATATAAATATTTTATATAAAAGCTAAACGAGTACAAGAGTGACAGGCTCATTTCACTTAGTCAACCATACTTTGTTCTACAAGTAACTTAGTATAAAATGTGAAAATGCTGTATTTGTATTATTTGATAAACACATACCTACATTGGTAGATTTTCTGACTTTGACAAGTAGACAGGTAGGTAGTAGACCTATATTAGGGTATGGGGTCCATATATACATCAAGCACCTATCAAGTGGTCCGAATATGCATTTGATGCTTATAAAGTGGTCCGAATATGCATTTGATGCTTATAAAGTGGTCCGAATATGCATTTGACGCTTATAAAGTGATCTGCATGCATTTAACGCTTATCAAGTGGTCCTAATATTCATCAAATGATAATATTGAGAGGTCTTTATATGCTTCACTTATCAAGTGGTCTATATATGCATTGAATGCTTAAAAGTTATCAAGTGGTCCGCTATTGGGAAAAATTTGAGAAACACTTCTTTAAAATCTATTTAGAGTTGTATTCGCCCAGAGAGTTTTTAGATATTAAATGCCTGTATAAACTATTTTGAGTGACCTTTCTCCGCCATATTTTTTGAAAATTATGATGCATTTAAAAGAAATTTGGGGTTTGATGCAAGGTCATTTTTCAGCTTCATATTCAAGAATATCAGCCAAAACATAAGGGAATGAAATAAATATACTAGGGAAGGGAGGGAATGTTCCTCTTGCTACCCTCCCTACCCACCAGTTTTCCCCCTACTGGGGCAACTATTACTTTGTAATAGCCATTATAGTCCAAATTTGGCAAGTTATGTTATGAGTAAATTATGCTTTGAAGTTATCAGAAATATGTTTCCTTGAGTAGTAGGCCTAAGCTTAGGTCGAAAGATTAGTAACAAACAATGATGTAATCCTAATCCTGACTTATTTGGAAGAGAGTTGAGTGTTTTGACTTATTTTGTATTTAGTTGCCAAACACAAATAACTGGTGTTTTAAAAGTAATTGTATGTTTTTCTCTGACAATTCACTCAGAAAAATATGCATCTCCCAAGTCTTTTTGTAAAATCCTTATCTCATACGTCATTATGGTTTGAAAAAGCCTTTGTAAAAAGAGGGCAGGGCAAGAAGCTATAATATATGTAGACACCCAATGGCATAACTTCCTCACAAATTATTAGGTCCTTAACTTCAAATTTTGTTTTACTTTTCTATTTGAGGTAGGGCCTATATAATGTAACTTTTTGAATCGACTGATTAATATCAGCACACGAGAATTTCTATGCGCGAGAAGGCCTATCCATTTTCCAGGGAAAGGTATTTCACATACCTTCCAGGGTTCTTTTAAATGCCACAAACAACATGGGACCGACAGCTTTACTTCTCCTTTGAAGTTTTGCCAAATATTTTTATGGCTCAAGAAAATACCGTCGACACCGGCAGGGTATGAACCCACGAACAGCGGGTCCAGAGGCGAGCACTTAACCCTAAGACCACCAAGGTCGGCAGCTTCAACTTAAATGGCAACTTAAATTAAATACCCTATACTATATAGTATAGCATTGTGTAGAATCATAAAATGGTGTCGTGTGTATGTTAAGTTAGTATTCTATAATATTTTGCTCTAAGATCTTGTTAGTTTAGTCATTACATTTTTAAAATGCTTATAATTTATATGGGCATACTTGATGTATCAGGGTTACTATATTACTACTTAATGGAACGTCTTGATGGTGTTAAATTGATCTGTCTTGTAATACGTAAAATTTCCCAAATAATATGCAGGCCTAAAGGCGGCATTTGAGACTTACTTCCAAACCATAGAGAACCACTATAAAAAAATTGAAATATTTTGTAGGGATCTATAGGTTAATACTTTACTTATAGCAAATTTATTAAAATAAAATGGAAATGCAAGCACAAATATTATTATGTTTGTGTAATTTTATCAGGGGTTGTATTAAAAAAACTTATATTAAGAAATGACATACCTGAAATTCAAGAAAATCACCACACTGTAAAGTTATGGGCGCAGCCATTTTTTAAGCAAATCGTAAGTAAAAGTTTCTCCCATGATTCCCTTAAAATCTAGTCCTTGAAAAGAAGAAAGCGTAAAAGTAAAAAGAGACGGTCCCATGCCAATTTCTTTCGTTAAAACTTCGAAGAAATATTAAGTAAAGGTAAAAATATATTAGAGCCTTCTACTTTTATTATAGTAATCCAGAGTTGTTTATTATTATCTAGTTTTCAAGCTATTTTTTTCTTGTGTTAAAATGGAGAGGAATGATATGCATTGTGTGGAAATGTCACCTGGAATTACTGATGAAAATGGATTTGGTTCATATGATTTATTATTATTTAATGCTATGATTTTTAGACTATAATTGTATTTTACTGCATTTATTTTTAGCTTTTGTGTGTAGTCGTAATAGTACTCGAAAGTTTTTTCAATAAATTAATAACTTAAAAAATACCTATCTGAGTCATCAGTCCAAGAAGGAAAAATGTCTTGAAACATTTAGAAATAAACGTGTACAAATAAATTTATTCTTGTTTGCTTCATTTACTGTAAAAGATTATTTGTTTTTATAGACCTATATTAAATATTAATATTACAAACAAGACCAAACTGATGAATTTATTTGTAATAGTTGATAATTCTAAGGGATTGAAAAATATTGCAGGCCTGAGCTTTAAGCCATGCAAACATTTGTATTTTATTTGGGTTGTAGATGTCTGGACCAACACACAAATACCGCTACAAGAATGTGGGGCTGGACTCTCAAGAGCTACGAAGAAGACGCGAAGAGGAAGGTGTGCAATTACGTAAACAAAAGCGTGAGCAACAGCTTTTCAAACGTCGAAACGTATTCATGCCAGAACTACCAGATGATGAAGGCTGTGTGCAGGTTGGTTTCTTGCTAACTAGGCTTTCATAAAAATTATTGGGGACAATACACAAAATATTGCAAATTTAAGGCAATTTTTATTTTTATTTATTCAAACAAATATTCTCATTTTATCGTATAGGTCACATAAAAAATAAAACTTCATATCAAATAGAAATAGTAAATACAAGTTGGTAACTCATTTAAAGCCTCAATCACACTGGGCAAGCTACTAGCAGCTAGTAAAATTGCGGACTAGTGGCTTGCTTGCGACTAGTAAAGTTAAATATATGTTTAACTTAATGAGCGCTAGTCAACGACACAAAGTCATGTGATTGACCCACAACTAGCGCCCAACTATCCCTGTGTGACCCCCACAAAATAGTGCTAATGCTTGTATAAATCAAACACAGGCTTCTCAAAACATCACACCTTACACCCACAGACAACATTTTAACACCACAACCAATCAATAAATACTGTAGGCCTACTAGGGTGACCTGGCGGTCTAGGGGTGAGGTGTCGAACTTCTGTGCTAGGCGTCCGAGGTTCAATCCTCAGTCCTGGCACAGATTTATCTGATTGCCAAACCCTTCCTTGACCTCTGACAAGACTTGTATTAATCACAACTTGTGAATGTGTGGAATGCCAGGCCTCCACCGTGGTTCAGATTCCATGTTAAACTGTAGGTCCTTCATTTCATCTCACAATCATCCTAAGCTTACCACTACACATTAGATTAAGTGCGTATAACTCGAACGGGTAGTAAGACGTGATGCTAATAATAATAATAATTATTATTATTATTATAATAATGTAGGCCTACTAGCCGCTAATTTAATTAGGGTGTGATAGGGTAACTAGCCACAAATAGGTCTTACTAGATAAAGTGCGGCTTTGACTAGCGGCCAGTAAACTAGCCAACTGTAAGCCTGTCCTTAGTCACAGGATACGCCTACCTGTTGGCCATATTTTGTAACATGGCACAACATTTTCATTATGGGATTTCTTGTAAATGTCTATTCACATGAGTCAATCTTATATGTTGGAAAATAAATTTTGAACGTAAAACCCCAAGCATCCTACAAAATCCTTTCAGTCAGGACCAACACACTTTCATATTATTAGTACATTTACAGGATGTCTACTGGGTCATATAAGTCCTTGAAAAGCCACAAATGTTCAATATTTTGGTCTTAAAATCACGAAAATATTTTTGTTTAAATTTCCCGCACATCTCAAGAATGCAAACACATGAAAGTCCCACCACCCACTATCCATGATGCAACGCGCTAGCCGCAAGTTGTCTGATGTTTATATTGTGATGACAAGGTTAATGTTCACCATCTAGTTAAAGTTTAATGTTGCGTGTGAGTGCATTATGCATTATATAATGTTCGATCGTTCACCGAAGGAATTTTGTGTTTAATAATAGGTCACCAAAAAGTCACTAATTTTTTTTTCTTCAACTCAAGAGACACCTTTATTTTAACATGTTCTTGTAGTAGGATTGACAAAGTTCTGAAAAGGTTAGAGGAATATGAAGCCATTTTACTAAACTGACCCTGCCACAGGCTGGAAATAGTAGATGATGATGATGACGACTTACAACTCTGCAAGAATTAAATGCACGTAAAAATAGGATCTTTTTGCAGTGTTTCAAAATAAAGGTTTTCTGGGTTTTACTTTTATTTGAATCTATTATTTTGTTTTAAATTTAATCAAATACTTTTTTAAAATATCACCCACTGACATAAAATGACTTCATTTGTTCATTAGTGTATGATAAGCTTGTAATACAATCACCTTGGCCTAACTCTAATCCATCTTCTTCGCCGCTTGAATATATTATATGTGACACTGTCATCAACACTATCTGTATCACTTTCCTCACTTATTTCAATATCTGAATCCTATAAATACAAGTAAGTCTATTAATCTTCAATATATTTTGTTAGCAAAACACTTTTCCTGGGATTATAATCAATGTTTGTTTAGATTGAATCCAAAGATAACTAAACTATAAGCAAACCCACTAATAAACAAGCTCACTATAAAAATGACAATTTCACGGCTTCTTGATGTCAGACCATGGTATGAAATAAAATGGTATTAAATAATACATTTTAGAACTTGCAGAAAAAAAGAAACCTGTAGTCTTTGAAGTGAACGGAACAGTTACGTAAGTTGGCCGTTGACGGACTATTTTCTTATCATATGGAACAGTTCCGTATGTCTACTCCAATGGGCTAACTGAAATAGTTAATAAAACTGGTTAATACACTTTATCAAGAAATGTTTCATGCATTAATGTCTCAACTTGCAACACGTCAAACTGTACGCCTATCTCAAATGATAGTTATGTTTTTTACAAATGCGCAATAATCTTATACGACGACCACATATCACCTCTATTTGTAAAAAAAACCTACTATTGCAATTGCCTTTTTATAGGGTTTCAAAAGTCTTGAACATCATCTTAATACACCTACACTATGTGAGCTTAACACAATTATCCATCTCAACTGAACTGAATCCAACTGCCACATCCAAATGTAAAATTTAGATGTCTCAAATATAAAAGTCCAAATTAATGATTAAAAATAATTATAAGTTACAATTTTAACTTTCAAACCTTTCATAATTTAGGGCCTATATAAGCCTAACTAGGCTAAATATTATTATGGCTCTTACCCAACATAACTTAACCCTTTATGCGTTAATAAATTATAATTTAAAATATGAAGTTATTGTTCAAATCTCCTCTGCACCTCTAGCTCCATCCTTCCTCAAATTGCAACATCATCCTCAAAAACAAAGCATTTATTTCAGATTAACATTATTGTGTAAAGAATATATAAGTCAAAACAAAAGTTTTTAAATATTTATATGTCTGTTTCTTTTTGGATCTTAATGATATTTGTTTTAATTGAAAGATAATTCAAAGTTATCAAACTTTATAAATCATCTTCTTGGGTGTGTAATAACATCAATGAAATTTATAGGCCTAAATATAGTGATATAACAAAGAAAAAGTGTCTTATGTGAGCTATAGTTTATGTCCAGGAGATGAGTGCCTGGTAAAATAACTTATCCACGCAAGGGGGATGTCAGGGCTGCCACACAACTGGAATAAACAGGGAATTTTGTGTCTTGTAAAACAAAAGGCTTGAGAATTTTCACAAAGAAAATGTGGATATGGACAAAATAGTGTGTTCAGAGGAAACCGTGAACAATTTTTGACGTTACTTTGAACACACTTGACTCCTGTTGTGTTTGGCCACTTATGTACATAATATGTTAACAGAATAAAATGAATGCAACAGTTTGGTCAACTGTTGGTTCCATTTGCTATGGATTCCCTTCCCCTTACATTCAAATTATATGTGATATATTTCACTTAAACACTAACCCCAATTGAAATTCAACTCAAGTTTCTCTCTTTTTATTAAAGCTTTTTTAAGAATCGCGTCTTACTACCTAGTACATGTTTAGGTTGTATGCCTATGTACTAATTACGCTAATAACTTCTTAGGGATGAGGAAGGTTACATTTATAGGAAATGTACCCGCATTTGTGCATAGAGAGAGAGAAAGAGTGGAAAACCATTTAGTGAAAACCACCCTCATTACACTCGACTGAGATTAGAACCTTGATCTCCTCGTCGTCAGCAATATAGTCTAGTGTGAGAGTAGCACCTTAGACCATGCAGCCACTGAAGCAGGTTTCAGTTAGTTGAGCATCTCATTGAAAAGATAGAGGATGTCTGCAAGACCTCAGCAATGATTTCGACTGTTTGACCTATGTTTTGCCGATGTAAAAACTGCACACGCTTGGAATAACATGGAATAGCATCAAGGTGGTTTCACAACTACCCGAGCCGCCGAATTCTGTTAGGTAGAACTCGAGTATGGTGTCAAAGAAACAATTCATTAACAACAAACCATTACAGGTAAGAGGTACCCCACAAGGATCCATTGTGTACCCAGTCCTTTTCATAATATTGACAAACAATCCAAGTATGCTGACGACAAAACAAGTCATGAAAGGCTACCTGAACTGGAGAATGAGAGTCACAAAGTATCTGGACATTACACTGGAACTGAACCTCAATCAGAAGCCCCACATTGACAAACTTTAAACGAATTATCAAATGAATGGGATGAAGGCAGCAAGAACAGACCACTATCTGCTGTTTGACACCCAAAACTTAAACTGATTATCAGTGGCGAACTGTGATAATTTTTGGGTAAGCTGAGTCATGAACAATCATAAAGGGGCACACTTAACGATGTAGAAAATGGGATTTTTATGAATAATAATGATAATAACATTTTTTTCTTTTCTCTCTATTCTCTGAAATATCTAATTTTGGTCTTGCTATTTTTCCTTTTAAATGCACTTTTTGTTCAAAAGACAAATCCTCAGAATTATTTAACAAAAAGTCAACTGAATCGAAAGTCATTGTTGGTGACTACATAGTTTCCCATTTTTTTCTACGGTGCAGACACTAAATCCTAAAACATGACTGATATATATTATAATACGAAATTTAAAACTCAACAAAATAATAAAATTCAATTCACAATCACAAAACTAAACTAATCTACACTGAAATAAACCTTTAAAACACATTCTGAATGCTCAGAATGTAACACTAGCGGATCAAGGATAGCCAGCTTACTGGTCGCCTTAAGTGTCTGTGATGAACAGTTGCATGTGCATTACCCTCTAGAGCTCCTCGCAGGCCTGATTCTCCAGGTGCATTAGATGGAAAGATATCGGCTTATCTTGCCAAAAGGAACTGACACAGTTGCTTCACGCACTTGCTAAAATGTTACTGCACTTTAACAGATGACCATTAAAATTTCAATTACACATCCGTTTTATGTAAAGAGATGTTTTCTCTCCTTTTTCAAAACCTTTTGGGATAGCTGAGCTTATCCTGCCTACCCTGCCGCCTCGCTAGTGCTGATTATATCAAATGATTAGCTAAATTAAACATAGCTCCTTACTAATAAGTCCATAAATAATTTCCATATGCTTCATTGAGTTGCCTTGGTTCAATTTTTTATTTTCAAGTCAGAAGACACTTTTAATTTAATTCAAAATTAGCTTTTATTTCAAATATTAGCCTATGTTATTTTTAACCACCATAAAATGATTGGGCTTGGTCACCTTTAAAATATATAAATGAGAAAATGTATCTCTTAAAATTAAGTTCAAAAATAAAAATTAAATCAAGAAACATCTCAAAATTAATATTTAAAGGCAGGAAATGTCTAAGTGCCATTTTTATTTTAAAATAGGTTTTTTGATGGAATCATGTTTTATGTGCCATGCACCATTGTTTGTTCCGAGTTTAAATAGGCTTTGGAAGTAGTTTATATTAATCACAATAGAAAGCACCAGTTGAAATAATCATTGCCTTTTACTGTCAGCTGTTCCAAGTGCCTTGGCATTATAGTGCACTTGGAACAGATGGTAACTCGTAAAACATTTTGAACTTAGGGAAAGTGTACAGTGTCATTTAGAACTTTCTTAGCTTTTATATTTTATTATATAATAATTATAGTCCAATAATAAACTACTTTGGGTTAAGCGTTAATTGCATGCAGGGCTACCACACGTCTTCGTTTCCTCGGACATGTCCTCATTTTGAGACCTATGATATGTCTGGTCATATTTTGTAATAATGCGGAATTTTCAGGGTTTTTGAACAACAATATTTCCAAGAAGAAGAAAGTTAGATCAATGAATAGAAAATATTTAAGTTTAAATTGACTCTTATTTGGTTAGTTAAAAAAATTACTTCCTCGTCTGTACTTAAACTTGACTGTTTTCTAAAAATTCCAAAGCATCAATTCAAATCTAAGAATGAGTTTCATAAAAAATAGCCATGTTCTCAGAGTGCTCAACAGAAAAAATAAAGAGGCTAGCCGCTGAATCTATAAAGGGGATTTTAACTGTAGATTGTACATTAAAAATAGGTCGGTGTGAATGGTATTCCTGAATTTTTGATGAAAATTGGAACAAGGGTAAAATATGATTGGACACCAAAAAAATTTTTTTAACCACTGCGTCTTACTACCTGTTCAGGTTGTACAAGTACTCTTAATGGGGTAGAGAGGAGGAAGGAAGCAATTTAGAGGTAATCTACCCGCATTTGTATGGAAGGAAGAAGAGTGGGAAACCATTTAGGATAAAGCGCCCTCAAGTGACCTGACTAGAATTTGAACCCCGATCTCACTGTCACCATCAGGCCAGTCTAACACAATGGTGATGCCTTAGACCATTCTACCACTGAAGCGAGTATATTTTATTTTCCAAATATGCTGTATTAATGTTGGTTTAAGTGTTATTTATACCTTACTATGATCATTTAGCTCATTTTCCCTCTTAGTTCTCGATTTCTAAGAAATCATGATATTTCTTTACCAATTTGAAAAAAGTGTCCTCTTTTTTGCTCCCAAAGATATGGTAACCCTGATTGTAGGCCTCTGTAATAATGTAGTAAACAATAGGTATTTTTGGCACTTAAAGCATTTGACATGTCCACCCTTAGCTTATAGTTTTATAAGTTTACCGATAAATCTTACTCTTACTTCTCATTAAACTTTTAATTCTAGATATACGATCTACCAGCTTATCAACATCAGATTAAACTTAAACATCAACAAAGCTAATGTTAGCATTTCAAACTAACACCCGCATCAGTGGTTGAACACATTGCACAAGGCTGCTTGTCTTGCTATGAAATCTGGTCAAACTCATTGGGTGTGGTTTAATGATTGTGATTATTTCCATCCTCAGCATAATGCAGGTGCATTTTCTTTAAAATACCCTCTTCAGACCTACCTCTTAAATTAAGTAATAGTATTTTGCTAAACAATAACAATAAAGCTAGCAATAATGGGTGTTTTCGTTTTAAATTTATTTGAGTGGAGTATTTAAAAAATATTTATTATTCTTAAAAAGGATTATTTAAATCTTAATTCTATTACTTAGGCCTATCAGAAATAAAACTGACTTAATTCCCCCTTGACAAAAACAAATTATTTAGTGAAAGTTTGACTCACAAAATAGAACAATCAAGTCATGTGTTATTTATACTAAAACTACAACACAAAAAATAAGTTTTAGTTTAAATTATCATATTTAGATGTTAAATGTTTAATAAACTCATCTCCCATTGATGACAAACTAAAGTTTTTGCAAATGATTTGAGTTAATTCAGGGTTCCTATGCATCATGGAAAACCTGGAATTTTAAAATAATTCTTCCAGGCCTGGAAATGTTATGGAATTTCTCATTTTTCCAATCTTTCCTTGGAATTTTTTGGTTGTCCTGGAAATTACTTTGCCTCCCCCCCTAATTTTTTTAAACCGGTCAGTAAAACAGGCGGAAACCAAAGTAGGACAATACATGACATTTCCAAGATATCGGTGACATGGTGGTCTAGGGGTAAGATGTCAGACTTCTGTGCTGGGGGTCCGGGGTTCAATCCTTGGTCTCGGCACAGATTTATCTGATTGCCAAACCCTTCACCTCTGACAAGACGTGTATTAATCACAACTTATTAATGTGTGGAATGCCAGGCCTCCACCGTGGTTCGGATTCCACGTTAAACTGTAGGTCCTCCATTTAATCTCACAATCACCCTACCATTACACATTAGCGTAAGTGTGTACAACCCGAACAGGTAGTAAGACGCGGGGCTAAAATAATTGTCATGTTTATAAATCTTATTTTTGTTTTCTAGTTTAAATATAATATAAACTAGCATGCACAATATGAACCGTAAGAGTTAAGGTATTTAATGTGCACTTTCTAAGTCAAATGATATTATCTGCACACGACTTGTATCCAGAACAGACACAACACCCAGCCCCCGACTGTTAATTCATCACTTTGAAAGGGGAAACCCACAATTCACTATTGATTATTTGCAATTGGGTTTATGTTACGTTTTAGTTATTTGAGCAATGTGTTGCATCATGGAATACATTAAAAAATAATAAACGAGGTGTAAAGGTGCAGGTGTAGGTGGGTTGGGAGCCTGCATTAAAAATGTATTTATTATTTTAATCAAAAGAAATTTGGTAAAAGATGTGTATTTTGCCATGACTAATATTTATACACTTGTTCTGGAGGAATTGTAGAAAATCCTTGAAATGTCCAGCACAATTTTCATGATTTTGTGTAGGAACCCTGTAATGTATAATTCATATGAATTTGGTTCATCATTTAAACTCTTAAATATTTATGTCTTGGTAATTAATATGTAATGGTCTTCATTGAGACCTCACTATTTAACATATTTATATTTAAAAATAACATTTGAAACATATATTTTCAAAAATAAAATACAAGTGTTGCTGAAGTGTTTCAAACATTTTAAAATTCCCATTTTTCATTTTTGTTTCATTCAGACTGAAATTGTTAGATTTCTTAAATTCAACGTTTGGATGTAATTTTTTTTACTAAATTAATTTCACAAAAATCTGAATGTGTTGTAGTATTTTAAGTTATTGTTTTTCCAGGGCTTCACTGGGCTTAATTCTGTTCCTGATCAAGTACCAGATGATTTTCTAGCAGATGGGGAGGTAATATCAATAATATATTATTATTTATTGTAGTGTGTTTAATGTCCCAATGAATGGTGTGAATAAAAACATGGGTCATTGTTACTTGGGTCGTTGTGTGACAGCTTCATTAAAAACTGACGCTCAATTTTAAAAGTGAATACAAACTGGTCATTTCTGGACTGTCTAGTTTCCATGACAGGTAGCATGGCAAGGATCAAGTACCAGTATAGACTATCAGTGACATATCACACCACAGTTATTTAAGAGCCTGTCTTGCCTCACAGATAATGCGTTACTTGAAATATGCAATGCAATTCAAGCCTTGCGTTCCGCCAAAGTGTCAAAAAACTCCACTGTCATTTCATAGGCTTTAAAATGTTTCTGCCCTGCCTCTCCCACCCTCCCCTTGCCCTGGGAGTATTCCATAGACTAGTGTGGTTCAACTGGTGGCCCTCATAATATTCTGAAGTCAAATTAAAGGGAACCCTTCTATTGAAACTTAAAAAGAATTCAAATAAAAATATGTATTTAAAATGGTCATGATTGCATTTTATTATGCACTTATTTGATTGATAAAAATATGTATAAGAACATTGCTAAGTTTTTTTGTGAATGTGTGCGTGCATATTTTGTATAACTTTTTTTTATTAAAATTTGAAAGATTATACTAACAAAAAATACAATTTGTACATGGGAAGTAAAGCCGTCAGTTGTGGTATATAAAATAACCCTGGAAAATATGTTAAAGTACCTTTCTGGAAGCGTTGATAGGACCTTTCGTTCTCGCACATAGAAAAATTTTGTGTGCTGATATGAGCCCCTGAGAATACAAATGGTGAAAGTCACTTTTTTTCATATTTGAGTTAACAATGTAAGCATGTGAAGAATTATTCATTCTGTCAACTGGTAAAGTGGTGTAGGTCATACTTTATATGTTTGCTGCTAGATTACACTACATATTTGAGCTTGTTAACACACCAACGCGTTTGTCGACAGAACAAGTGGTGTAAGTCATGATGTGCTTTTGAATTTAGATGATCTGATTCAAATTTCTAAGTTATAATGACCACACTTAGTGATTCTACGATCGAAAATGAATTAATCAATTCATCACCTGGCTCTGAGTATGATCCAGAAAGTGAAACAACCTCCAATGAATTTAAAATAATAGAATTAAGCAGATATTGAAAACGATTTTATATGAATAATTTTGGTTATGTTTTTATGTTGCTTAAATCTTTTGTAGGGCCTAGTTAAAAATAGTCCATTAGGCATTGCTTATTACTAATGCAACTTACATTGTTTCATTATAACTGTTTGCTAACCGTAATTTTTCTTTTAGGTGGGAATAATGAACAATAAAAAATTCCAATTCAGGGGATAGTGCAAACTATTTCATGTGAGAAAGTTGGGTTTTGTGTTTTATGTTGCTTAAATTTTTTTTGGTTGTGTCTTTTAACACATTAGATTTTTACTTTTTGTCATTAGTTATTTTCAAAATCTTGTTTAGCGTTAGTGATAATAAATCTCTATTGAAGTTACAGTGCTACTATGAAAAATAACTTTGTTTAGTCTTTCAAAGTGATGGGAGTGACAATGGCCATGTAATGCGTGTCAAGTTAGGGAGATTTAAATTTAACATAAATAGCGTTAAATTTAACATAAATAGCGTTAAATTTAATATAAATAAGTTTTTTGATCTGTAATTAACAATTAAAAAACTACCTTACATACACAAACAGCTTTTGAGTTATTTAATTGCCTAATTCTAAAAATTGTTTACAGCACAAATGGTCTAAGTCATCAAATAATACAAATAATTATAAAAATAAATTCTTAACTAGATAAGTTTTTTATATTATCTAATTTTGATTAGTGCATAAGTTAAGTTGAACCTTTATGTATGCACCTAATTATTTTGAAAAGATCAGAAAAATCAGTGAGTTTTCTATATGGATCTAACCTTACCTCCAATTATCTCAAAATGAGACAAAATTACTTACACCACTTGTATTCTTAGGGGCTCATATAATTAGTCGGCTCAGAAAGTACATGTTAAATACCTCAAATAAATTTATTAAGGGTTAGTTAAGTTTATTAAGGGTTATTAAATTGATGGGATTAGTAAATATATCTTTGGCCCGTGGTGTAAAATGATAATCTGATTTGACCCTTGGGATGAAAAATGTTGGACCACCCTGCCATAGACCATATTATGTTCATATCATACCCTCCAGATTCCCTGGTATGGCCTGCTACCCAGAATCCAACACAACACCCAAAATGTTCCAAAAATGTCTCGATTTCTCAACTAAGAAATATGGTCACTTTACTCATATGGAATGTTTGGCCTTGGGCTTTATGAGTGAATTGATGCATTTAGTTGGATGTTAATATAGCGGATTTGGCTTTAAGCTTGTTTATGACATTCTTTGTGAATAAGGAAAGGATGTGAGGATACTCATTTAGCAATATTTGGCTTCGGGCTTTTAAGGGTGTGTTTAGGGATGTGGTATTGAAAGAAAAGTATCGATAACATTAAGTATCTGTATCAAAATTTTGATCTAGATTTTTTTAACAACATTATTCATTTATACTCTATCAAGATAGATTAACTATTTATAAACAAGAGAAGAATGGATGCCCTGCTTTATCTGCTTAAAACCCGCCTCGGTGGCGTAGTTTGCTAACGCGCTAGTCGTGTTGAGCCCAACTGCCGAGGACGGGGAGATCGAGGTTCGAATCTCGGTCGGGTGAACTGAGGGTGGTTTTTCCTAAATGGTTTTCCACTCTCCCTCCATGCAAATGCGGGTTCACTTCCTCTATTCAACCTTCCCAATTCCTAATCCATTAGCGTAATTAGTACTTAAGCGTATAACCCGAACGGGTAGTAAGACGCGGTGCTAAATAATAATAATAATAATAATAATTTATCTTCTTAAACAACGCACATAAACTTTTCTGCTCGTTTATTTGGGGCACTCTTGAGTTGCCTGAGCTCATTGAGCTCTACAAAATTTTCCTTTGTTTAGTTTGTGATGACAGTGCTAATTGATAAAGGTGTAGTAGACTGGTCATCATTCGACCCTTCAGGTATCAGGCTGTATTGATAAACAAAGATGAAAGAGCAGTTATGAATTATGAACAGCTAAAAGAGATCGAATGCTAGAGTTGCAGAAAATGAGTGAGAATTGAGAAAAAGTGTCATTTGGTTCTTCCTCCACAGTCCATACTAGTAAAATATGAATCCCAGCATGAGTAAAGATAGCAAAAAAGTTGTTTCTTTTGATACCGATCCAATACCGCAGTGTGAGTACTAATATCAGTAAAAGTATCGATATTTTTCACATCCCTAGGTGTGTTAAGGCATTTAGTTGGATCATATAGCGATTTTAGGCCTTAAGGTTTTTAAGAGGTCTGGTGTATGTGCTCCTAAAGCAAGTTTGGTCTTAAACTTTTAATTTATGGAGTCTTTGGATTCTTAAGTTTTGTTTATTGGTCAGGAATGTAAACATTTTATAACATTTCTGTAAAGACTGTACAGTCTGCTCATAAGTATATACATATGTTTTTAAGAGGGAAACAGAGAACATAAAAAGTTGTGGGATGCATACAAAGAGAAAAAAATGGATGCAAAGAAAGTGGTAAAGGAGAATAAGGGGCAAATGAGATTAAAAGAAGGAAAAAGAATAAGAGAAAGATGGAGGGAGTATTTTGAGCAGTTGTATGGCGAAAGTAGCAAAAAATTTGGAAAATGTTATGAGGAGGGAAAGACTTAATGAGGCTGAGGTTAAAACGCTACTGTTTTATAATGTGATATCATTCCCTGCGATGGGTGTCAATTTATAATGATGTGGTATTTATTGGAAGATATAATTGGTATTTATAGCCCCGTGATCGAGCGCCAATTAAAATAATTACCATTTAATTAGCTGATATTGGCCCCGTGATCGAGCACTAATTAAAGTAGTATGAATTGAAATTGTGATAGTGCCCTGTGATTGAACACTATCAATAATGATATTAAATAAACAAGACTTTTGATGTTGCACATGGTTTATTAACAGTGGACATCAGTAACACAAAATATTAACAGTGCCAGTAGCATAAATCTATGGCTGAGGATGAAGTGACTTGCAGAATGCATTAAATTGTTTGAATGTGACGACAGGCAGACTGGATCTTTATATAAATGTCTCTAAAACTAAGGTGATAGTTTTTTAAAAGGACAGATCAGGAAATGATTGTCAACTTAATATAAATGGAAAAATGTTAGAATAAGTGAATGGTTTGGTGTAGCTGGGCAGAATGTTGTGTAAAAATGGAAGGGTAGTTGGTTAAATTAATAGACAAGTGAATGAATCTCGGATAGTAGTTGGATGTATGTGGAATATTGCAAACAATGAAGTAATATCGAAAGAAGCAAAGATGGCAGTATATAAAAGTGTGCTAATTCCAAGATTGTTTAATAGATGTGAAGCGTGTAATTGTCAGGAGAAGCACAATAGCAAGGTGAATGCAGTTGGAATGAGATATCTAATAGATTTATGTGGGAAACCTCGTATGGACAGAGTCAGTAATGAATGGGTGCTGAAGGAGTGTTGTTTGAAAGGAAATCCAATTGGTCAATGTGAAAGAAGCATGTTATGATGGTTTGGGTACGTTGAGAGGATGAGTATGGATCAAGTGAAAAAGCAAATATATGACGGTAGAGTGTGTGGATCAAAAGGAAGGGGTAGGCCATGTAAGACGTGGATTAAGGTTGTAAGAAAAGTCATGTTGTTTATAAAAATTCTTATTGAAATATTAGACAAGATACAATTGTTTATAATTATTATGTCTTTTTAATGTGAGCTCTGTGGCTGTTCATTTTCATTTACTAAAGTAGCTATATCAATAACGATGCTTGTAGTTGCCAATCACAGTAAATGGGAAAGTGATTTATCATTCAAAGAACATCTGTATTTGGATTTAATGAATTTCATCGTTGAAAAAGTGCTTTCGCAAAGATATGTGCTCCCAAGCATTGAGCCCATCTTAAGTCCAAAGTCCTTATATTCTGGATAGCGCTCCCTTAGTGATAATTAAAAAAAAAAATCTTCTCCTTTTTCGATTCTGCCAGTATAAAAATGGTATGATTGCAAATCACACAATCCTATTTGAAGGTCAAATCTTACGTTCTCAATACTGACAATCAATGGTTGAATGAAAATTGATATATATTCTTCTATTTCCCTGAGATCGCCAAACAGATTTCAAAGTTCTTCATGATTGATTCCTTTTATTTTAGATGAGCTGAAAATGATGTTCCCTCAAAATTCTTTATTTCTTCAAATTGTTTTTGTAATTCAGAAAAAAAGTACAAGTATTATGATCCATTGTTGATTTAAAAAGCTTCAATTAACTTTTAAACCCATTAAAATGCCCATATAAGTTGGCATTATTTTATTGTTTACCCTCATCTTTAAGTTCAACTCATTCAAATGATTGGTCATATATGTTAAAAATGCAAGATTAGATAAAAAGGATGGGATTTTGCAATATGTGCATAGAGGCTAGAGACCCGTCACCTTGTGGCTTTTGAGAGAAATAATAATAAAATTTCATTCAAAAAGAGAAACAACAAAGGTACTTCTCAAAGTTAAGATTCGAAGTAACTAAAACCATAAATGTCCTGCCACCTGGTGACAACTATATATATGTACCTTCAATATATAAGTGCTACGTCTCCTCATAACAGCAAAATATAATCAAAGAAATTAAATTTGTAACCACCAAACATTAATTACTCAGTAAACGGCGCCAACTACCCATTAGCAAGATTGGCCATAGCATACTCAGTAGTGCAATGAAACGCTAGCCGCCGAGCTGCGAAACAAAAGTTACTTTAAGATTGGGGAAAAAATTAAGTTTCCCCAATAGACAAAATACTAATAGAAACGTGGCTTCACATTAACTCATTAATAAAGGAAAACACTCCCATCCTATTTCAGAGATTTAAATTAAAAGTCCAAATTAATAATTTTGAAAAGATTCCATACATTAGCCGAAAGGGAATTTTGAAAAATGGCTAGCTTAAATAGCGTCGCTCACCTCGTGCTAAGCCAGATAGTACAATGAGTGCCCATACAAACTAAACACCACCATATATGGCTTCCACACAAGATCACTTGTCCACAGAGAGTTGGGGAGGAAAAAAGAGGAGAGGGAATGGAAGGACAGAGATCGAGAAGCGCGTGAAAAGAATTGTGAACATTCTGTGAACTAGTAGAATGCGATAGAACAGTCCAGGCAGAAGAAATAACTAAGTACATGGAGCCAGTCGCTTTTACTTGTTTTTATTGGGCGTGGCCTATTTCACTTGCAGGCAGATGGTTCACACCTCATTTCAATCAGTTAGATAGTGGGTTAGAGGGAGGAGGTCATGGCCAGGCATGAAGAAGTTGGAATCCAACCAGGTCGCAGGGTTAGTATTATGCCATTTGATTGAACTGTTACTTGTAACTTGTTATATCAGACTTCACTTCGTTTTTAAGAAATATAGGTATTTCTTTTCGAATGGTAAAAAAGCGCTCCAGACATTTTCTAGTACTCAATGAGCAAGTATCAGAATGGAGGAGTAAATCACCATATGCTGCATCCATTTTGCTCAAGAAATCACGAAACTTATAATGGGTCAGAGCTTTATTTATTACCTCCTATTATAATATTGGTTACTTTTACAGCTACTTTCATTGCATTGACTTGACGTAGAAATTTTACAGAGAGTGCCTCTTGATGAATCACACAAAGAATGGTAGGGCAGTTAATATTATTTTGTTTTAGTAGTCCACAAAAGCTGATTACAGTCCCCATCATAGCTTTCGCCCCATCAGTGACAATGCAGGAACATTATCGAATCCTACAGAGTTTTGAACTGTTTTTAAAATAGCAGTACTTTTAGTACTTCCATGCAAAGATAAAAGACTTAGCAATTCTTCATTAATAGTAAAGTCCTCCTAAATAGTTCAAACCAAAATTAAGAGTTGACTTACGTCTGATCAGTACTTTTATCCAGACACAATGAAAATGATCCAAATTTTTCGATGGAGTCACACAGCTTTTTTGAAACATATTTATCCATGTGTTCTATATATCTGGCAACAGTCTTATGAGGATAATGCCACTGTTTTGAACTTTTCACCTAATTTCAGTTTAATAAATTGTTTTGCCATTTCAATCGCAGATTTCTTCACAATCATACTGTCACTAAAAGGCTTTTTTTTTTTTTTTT
>CABFWB010005939.1:0-16940 GCA_902151455.1 Timema bartmani | reverse complement strand
TGCTTTCACTAACTCCAATGCTACTTTGTATTAAGAAGCAAGGCTTGAACTTTGTGTAGTGCTAAGTTTTTCATAAAAAAAAACTCGTTTGATATATCAATTTTGTCTTATATTCAGTAATAATGGTGCTTCTTGATGTAATTATTTGTAGTGTTGTTTCACGTTATACTTTTTAGGCACTGACAAAACTTGCATACAAATAAGATATTGAAGTTTATTATTGTTATTTGTAATCAAATAGTCTGATTCCCATCGGCTTTGATACACTCGCTTTTCTTCTTTAATTTTTCTTTTCCTGTCACACACTGTTGTTGTACTTGTTAAGTAGAAGTGCACAATTGAAGATAACACTAGAATCAATCAAAATTTGTATCTAGTATTTGGCGAACCATGGTGAGGTAACCTTCTTAAACGGATGAACGAATGACACTAACCAGAGATTAATAATAAGAGATGTTGACACAGCCTGGTTAGAAGACTTTCGCGAACAGCCCGCTCTTAGTTCTTAGGAGCCGGCATGGGTACTACTTGAGACACAACTTGATTGATAAATGATAACCCTCAAACAGCTAGTCTGTAAATTAAATTTGCTACTTATGCTATAGCAGAGAACTGTTTAACTACTAAATTGATGCCTTTGCTGTTCAATTCGTGAAGTTTGGATTGACACTAACGACAAGTGACCTACTTAAATGCACTTGAAATCGTGCCTGTGAAGCTAGATTTGAGCTTGAGTTTTGTGAAGAGAGTTCTATATTTTTGCAGGGGGAATCAAAAGCCGTAACCCACAGGAGGGCCGCACAAAATTGTTTTGGAAAGCCCTGATGTTGATGATAAATTTTGAGATTAAATTGGGCCACTTTCATTAATGTACATAAATACTTTGGATCCTCCTAGGGTTCTAATTGCATGAATTGCCCATATAATTCTCTCCTTTTCTTCCAATCAGGCCTACTAATGCCATTCATTCATTTCTATATAAACAATAACTTATAATTTTATGTAAATTAATAATTCACTAACTAAATATAATGTAAGTACAACATGCTATCCATCTACCAAGAGTTGAGACACAAGTTTGAACAGGCAACAACAGTATCAACGTATAGCCATGCTGCCATAATCCAGTCTGTGTTTTGTTTTCTTCTGCCGAAGAAGGTGACTTATGAACCCTGAAAATTACATAATTACATGTTTTGTTGTGTTTTAATTGTGAACTTTGAGGCCTACAGTTTTATGGTAAGTGTGTAGGCCTTGCCCTTATATCCTCTTTTTCAATATTTAGTTTAAATATTCAAGTGGACAATCTTTCCTCATAAGTACTAGACACATTGTCATGGTATTTTAGAAACTCTTGGACATAGATAATGTAGATAGCCTGTTGCATGAAATAAAGTATTATGTTAATGTAGTTGTTTACAAGCTATACATTTTGACTTTTGCGGGTTTTTAATTGTTGCTGTTTGAAACTTGGCATTTAACAAGCTCTATACCCAGGTTTTATAATCAATCATCCATTATGTTTCAGGAGGACATCATGTCCATGACTAATGCGTCCCCTGGGATCACCTCTGGCATGGTGCAGGCATTGTACTCGTCCAACGTGGAGGACCAACTGACAGCCACTCAAAAGTTCCGCAAGTTGCTCTCACGGGAACCTAACCCTCCCATTGACGAAGTGATACAGACTGGCATCGTCCCGCGCTTTGTGGAGTTCCTTCAGAACAACACCAACTGCACACTACAGGTATTATGTACCATGTTGATTCTGCAACCTGGGAGGCTGGTTACTCTGACAAACTTTTTAACTCTTTCACCAGTTGACTGTTGGGCCATTTATAGCTATCTGGCTCAGTAACAAAATGATATAACATTATCATTGTTTAATTGTAGATTTTGAAAAATAAACATTGTTACAACTGTTAGCTATTGCCACTTTGATTTATAAATAATTGGGTGGCATCACAGTTTAATGATAAACTTTGTGATATAAACAGTAATACAACTTAATTATTGCCACTTTGAGCTGTAAACAATGGGATAGCATCACAGTTTAATGATAGACTTGTAAATAAAAACAACAATCTTTTAGAATTTGCATCTATACATATATTTCAGAATTGTGAGCTATATTAAAACTTCATTTTTTCAATTACATAGATAATGATCATTATATATTTCATGGATCATGGAATTATTAAAATCGCTTTTCAAGGTATCAGGATTGGCTCTTTAGTGTGTTGATTGATTATTAAGTGTTTTATGTAAACTATTGAAAAAAGAACTACATTTTCATCTACTTGTTTTTTTTATCACTACATCTTACACCTGTTAGGTCTAAAGTAAATTTTTTTATAATCATATCAACCTTGATGTTTATAATAATCTTTAACAAGTTTTTTTTCCCCAAATAAAGTTAAAAATAATTGAAAGTATTGCTGTTACATAATTTGTTCTGTAAATTTAAAACTGTAATATTTAAAATTACAAACTTCTCACTTTCTAAAATTTGTTAGCGCACACAATACCTTAACTTGTACCGTTGTGATTTTTGTGTGTCGCTAGTTTGAAGCGGCATGGGCATTGACGAACATAGCGTCTGGCACATCACTACAAACTCGGATAGTGATTGAGGCAGGTGCAGTCCCCATATTCATTCAACTTTTAGGTTCTGACTTTGAAGACGTTCAGGAACAGGTAGTGTGGGCTCTCGGAAACATTGCCGGGGACTCCCCGGAGTGCAGGGACCATGTTCTGGACACAGGGATTTTGGTTCCATTGCTGCAGTAAGTACATTGATTAGATAATTGTGTGTCTGAGGGTGCATGTGGACTTGGTTGTGTAGATAGTTGAGGTGCCTTTAGTTGAGGTAGTAAAACTCTCAAATTTGTTTCACCTTGTGTCGTGTATAATACTTTTCTGATTTCATTGAGAAGCTTTGGTAGTAAAATCTGGTGTGTTGAATAAAAAATTGATTTCCACTTAATAGGCAAGAAAAGCCTGATCATAATTAAAAGATAATAATTCTATTTTGATGAAATTTTAGAATGAATAGTGGGATTTATCAAATTCATCTACACTGTGTAAAAGTTGTTATTAAATTAATTTAGCTTACATAATTTTTTTAATATATATATTCATTGTGGGTTGTTACTTCTTCTAAAATATTAATTTGAATGCAAAATCGGCTGTTTTAGAAGGAAGTAGTTTTTATGTTATTAGTCTATTCCCATATTTGTGCAAAACAATTTTTATATATATATTTATATTTTTTTTTAAAAATATTTTTTATTTGGCCTTTTTTTTCTCTCCTTTCTACCTGTATGATAAGCAAATAAAAACCCAGCAATTAAAAAATACTTAAGTTTTTAAACATAGACTTTTTATAGTAATTGACAGCCAAAATAATAGGCAGCTTAAAGTTGGCTACCCTAATTTGTAGGATATAAAATGATTGATAAACAGTTTAATTTCTGTTTTAAGTGTCTAAATAAAATACAGTTTTAGGCTAAAAATTGTAAAAAAAAATCAACTCTAACACTATAATGCTATGGATGGACAAATTATGTCTTACTCAATTATATGGCATTAGGAGCTCAAACGTTTATTGCAGCACTTAAAGTACATCCCCTGTACCTATATTGGGCTAGTTCTAGCAGTCCACCTCATTACAACCTATATACAACTTCGCCCAAATAAAGATGTTTTATTATTATTATTGTTAGTAGTATTATTATTATCTTTCAGGTCCATTCTAATGTTATCCTCCCATTTGTGTCTAGGCCCTCCCAATGGTAACTTCCCATTGGGTTTGCCAGTCAATACCCTGAACAAGGTTCTAGAATCTCACATTCGCGTGGCATGTTCTGCCTACCATAAACTTTACTTTTAACATCCATTACTGTTTCCAGCCTGTGGTCTGGGTCAGTTTTTTTTTTATTCAAACTATATATTTTCCACTACCAGCTTGCTAGGCCTGTCGTAGCTACATGTGCCCTATAATCTAACTTAAGACTAAGACAGGCACAAAATCTAGTCCCTGGCCATTAATTCATCACTGTGAAAGGATAAACCCACATATTTCATTAATCATAAATTTTTCAGCCATGCCAGGAATTGAATCCGGGACCCTTCGCTCAGTGGACAGACATGCTACCGACTGAGCTAAGGTTTCCCACCATAGTCTACCATCTTAAATTTAAATTATTTTCCTTTAATATCACTATGTCTGTTATACCCTAATAACCAGAACAAACACATATTTTATTTCTGCTTAACCAATTGTCTTTGGTTGATCAAAATAAATAAATTTTCTAGATTGGCAACATATATTTGTTATAGGAATATTAAGAAATAAAAATTATAACACAGTGAATTTGGTACTTTTTTCCCTGGAAATTTCGGGCAATAAAAGGTTAAAGAACAATGACTTATGCTACTTAATAATCATATGTTTAGTTTTTATATTGATAACACTCTTATTAAAATTGACCTTATTAACATTTATTTGTGTATAAAAGTCCAATCGGCCAATTTCATGAAACAATCATATTTGGTTTTATTTCATATGTGTAAAAGATGATAAAAAATGTTGCACTAGGCTTGAAACATATCTTTATATATTAATTTTAATGTGCTAAGTAATAGTTATTATAAACACATCCCACAATATTTTATTGTCTACCTATTAAAGCACAGTTTAATGAATTCATAGATCAAATAACATATTGTAACAATACTGTTTTGGACCCCTCTCACATATGTAAAAAAAAAGTCATGGATGAAGGTATTTTTCTTCAATAAACTGTGTGTAAAATTTCCTTTTTAAGACATCATATATGGAGAATCACACACTTTTCAGAAATAATGTCGAAGGATTGCACCATTAAAACTTTCTTTTTTCTTTTAAAAATTAACTCCATAGTATTTATCAAAAAAGCAAGTGATGCTAGCTCCCTGTACCAAATAGGAAACTAGCCTTTACAACTCTTGTCGCCAGGACTCGTTCGATCAGTTGGTTTTGACACTGGTCACGAGAGGTCCAAGGGGCAAGGGATAGGTCATATATCAGCTGTTTGCGAGTATGAACACACACAGTGCCGGCAACTAAAATCTATAGAACTCAGTAATGAGAGTAGTTGCATAAATCTACACAGAATGGTACTCAAAACACTAAACATGTAATGTTAAAGAGAAATAATCTATAGTTCAACTAAACTGTATCATTTAAAATTATATCTTCAGTGCCGAAGTCACTTTAATAAATCATGTGCAACATTAAAAGTCTTATTTATTCAACTACAGTAAAACTTAGAAATAATCAGATCGAAATACCATACCTCTTTAATTAGTGCTCGATCACGGGGCAATTATCAGCTAATTAAACGGTATCACTTTAATTGGCGCTCGATCACGGGGCTATAAATACCAATTATCTCACAATATCATCCGTATCTTCATAATTGGTGTCCAATCGCGGGGCCAAACAAATTGCGTATCATAACAATTGGCGCTCGATCACAGGGCTATAAATACCAATTAGCACACAATATCATCTGTATCTTCATAATTGGTGCCCAAACACGGGGCGCGTATCTTAACAATATGACCAAATGTTCAAACCTTTTATGTTGAGTGAATGTAAAAAGTGTCCAAAATTGAAATATTTGAGAAATGTGAGACTGACCTCATGGGTGAAACGAGTAAATGGTACCAAGGAATAGCTAAGCCTGAAGTAAACGTTCAAGAATATGTTTTTGAAGGTACCCATTTCGGTGGCTGCATGGTCTAAGGTGCTACTCTTGCAATAGGCTAAACACTCAAATATGGGTGAATTCAATCTTTCTCATCTCTATCCCATTAACATAATTAGTACATAAGTATATAACCCAAATGGGTTGCAAAATGCAGTAAAAAAAAATATATATATATACACAGTAGACTTCCAACTATCCTCTCTGTGGCTTAACCGCGGCATCGCCAACAGCAGGGGATACATTTGTTGATGGAGAATACAAGGCTACTGATTGTTGTACTAGGTAAATCCCTAGGTGAAGAGATAATGGCCAGAGAGAGAAAAAGTGTATGCAAGGGGGACTGCGCCGGAATGGACTCATAACCTTTGTAATTATCTGGCACAGGAAAATGATACTCCTATCTGACACGCTGATGTTATGGAAAATACATATAGCGAGACAAGGAAAAGGGAAAAAGCTCTATTGATGTAGAAGACTAATATAAACTTTTCAAGGGATATGTCCATTTTTAGTATACTGTACATTGATTTAAAGGGTTTTTTTTACCATCCAAGGACGTGAAATATAATGATATGTTCATAAAAGCAGTCACAATATGTTAGTACTAGCTTGAATTAAATGTGCTATAATCTCTTGTTTTACTAAATATTCAGATTACCTGTGGTTTTGAGTCCGCGGCACTCGTCCCCTCCATTACTGCTGATAATCGGGAGCTAGCTCTGTGTGTGTGTGTGTGTGTGTGTGTGTGTATGTGGGTGTGCATGTGCACTGCATGATAATATTGCTCAAGGACTGTTAAGAGTTATTGGAAAAAAAGTTTCATTATTTTTATGCCACTCTTTTATCAAGCTTGTACAGCAATGTGCATTCATACACGCAAAAGAAAAATTTTAATATGAGCTTGAATGAAGCTGTAGCACAAATTGACTTTGCAGGAAATTCTGCTTGCCAGAAATAATATTAAATTCAATCAGCTAACTGGTTGAATAAGCATGTGACAGTGTTTAGAGCGTTGTGTTGGGTAAATTGTGGCGAAGAAAATGGAGCTGAATTCTATGCTCTGGTGTCCGACCATTTGAATCATGACATAGTTGCAGTACATTTGTATCTTTCACATATTCATAAAACCTGAAGAGCAAATAACAAAATAATGAAGTACATTTTTACTTTGATGAAGCAGCAAACCAGTTCAAGCATAAATTCACCTTTCTTCTGGAAGAATTTGCTGATGTCAATCATATGGAAAATTTTTGCGATTTATCACGAAAAGTGTTCTGTGGATTGAATTGGTCGAGAATTCAAGAGAATAGCTCAAATGGAAGTTCCTTAAGTCCAATTTGCTGAAGAATTTGTTAACAAAATAAAACAACCTGTGAAGAGAATTAATGTAAATTTCAAAGCAAATCATAAATTCACAGTTTGTGGGGGGGATCTTCGCAATCTTTGACCTTTCTTCTGATATTTGTTCACTTCAACTTCGATTCAAAAGTAAAAATCCCTATTCAACAATTATGAATCCTCACCTTAAATATATATATATATATATTTAACCTTTTCGATACTAGCATTCTAAAAACCAGAATTTATGCACAGACTAGGTTATGAAGCATACTTGAGGATATTAAGGTTTCAGAAATGATGGGTGTGTACAAAAGTCTGTCAGTTCACCAGTATTCTTTTATCATATTTTTTTTAATTTCTGGCCATAAGCATGTTTACTTAGAAATGTATAAATTTAATTTACATCCACCGGTTTCCATCGTTTAAATTTGAACCTGATGAAAGATGAGTTAGTTTCATTTACAACAATTTCAGGTGTAAGAAGTTATTTAAAATAACCCGCAAAATCAGTGTCATCTGTAAAAATATAAGATTGTATGCCAGAATTAGAATCATCAAAATGGTGAATAATAGGGTTGAATTCATTGTCAGACTAGGCTACACTATCAATTATTATAGGTTCATTTTCACTTACTGGGGATATTTTTCGTCGTTTTGTCAGTTGATTTGTCGTTTTGGTCAGTAGTCTGTGTAGAAAAATATAGGTCTGGTTCGATATCAAAGGGTAGTTCTTCACGCAAAGTAATGCCACTAACAATATCATTAATGCCTAATTCATCCTTATTTTCAGAATAATTATCTCTTCCTTAATAACTTTATTCATCATCAGATTCCACATTTAATAAAATGTCATTTATTTAATTTTCATTAACCACACAATCCAAGAAAAACTTGTAAAATAAAACTAAATGACGCCTGTGACGGGTCCACCATTGTTGTTTCCACACGACTTAGTTTCAGGTCTGTGATAACATGATTTTCATGGTGGTGTTTTCTGTAAACTTCAATGTATTGGTAGTGTTAATAGTTCATTCTAAAGCCAAAAAAATGCAGCACATGTTTGCGAAAGAATAATATTGGTCATGCTAGTGCGCCGATAGTACTCCACCAGTAAAACTTGAAGATGCGTTTACGCCACATTAGGTTGCATAGGTAATTTGATGAAGTCGCATGTACGCGACAGAAGTCCCGAAAGGGTTAAAATTAACACTCTTTTTTTTATAGACTAGTATCTCCATTACTTTTCTTCTCCATAGCAGGTCTCTTACACACCTATAACAACTCTCTCTGCTGTCCTCTTCTCGTTAGATCCTCTCTACTTTCACCTTTCGCCTCATTCACACTTCCAAGATATTTTACATTCTGTACTTTTCTCAGCTCTACTCAATCCAACTTTATTTATAGCTTTACTAGTCCTTATCTTCTTCCTTCATTACCATCACTTCACACTTTGCCATGCTAAATTTCATTCCACACTCTTTAACATCCTCATTCCATTTCTATAGCTATTACTCTATGTTCTCTGCCTTCTCCCCCCCATACCATCAAGTCATCATCAAACATAATTACTTTCATTCTTTCCTCACAGAGTTTTCTTGTTACTATATTTATGACCATTTCCATTGCCATTACAGATAGTAATGGTGAAAGGGCATTCTACTGCTTCACTCCCATTTATTTAGAATCACTCAGTCCTCCCCCTCTCCATAACACAACTACTGTTGTCCTCACACATGCTTTTCACTTTCATTACATCTTCTTTTTCCTCTTTGACCTCCTCTATTGCTTTACAGGCTTTATTTTTATCCATACTATCATATTCCTTCTCCACATCCATATATATCATTACCAAGTCTTTCCCATATTCATAATTTCTTTCCATCAGCTTTCATATGGCAAAGATAAAGTCTATTGTAGGTAGACCTTTGTTCCTTAAATCCGTGCTGTTTCTCTCTACCTTCCTTTCATTTTATTTCTTATTCTCTTTTGCAGTATTTTCTCATATATTTTTGTACATTGGCACATCAGCATTATCCCCCTATAATTTGTACACAACTTCTTGTCTCCTTTCTTGAAATTAGGTATTATAACTCTTCTTCCAGTCTTCCGGTACCTTGTTCTCCTTCCAAACCATTCCCAGCAGCCTGTATAACCATTTTATACCTACTTCACCTTATCATTTCCACAGTCGTTTCGTCCACACCTGTCACTTTTCCTTGTTTTATCCTCTTAAGTGTGTTCTTCACCTCTTTCCTCCTGTTTCTTAACTGGCTATATAACACCTTATACTTCCTTCCACGTGCCTTCCCAGCATTTCTGTCCATTTTTTTAATCCAATACTTCCTGGCCTCCCATACCACTCGCTTTGCTCTTTTCTTCTTCTCCCTATATTCTTTCTCTGTTTCATTATTTCTATTCTTAAAACTCCTTCTGAATGCTTTATTCGTCCCCTCCACTGCTTCCTTCACTAACAAGTAAAGCCTATTTTTGAATTTTTTTTACTAGTACAAAATGAGAAAAAATATTTATAATCAGGTTGTACTATATATATTTGGTAAGATAGGACTTATATTTGTCTTAGATATTTTTGGACAAGTTATATAGCTTACTATATTTTAAATTAATATTTTACTATTAAAAGGCTTGTATTGCCCTAGCTAAGGTCTTAAACCCCACCTCAACTGCTAAATAAATGAATACCTGCATAAACACCGACTGCGGGAGTGCTCTGCATACCAAGCACCCCCGATATTTCAGCCTTTTTAAAACCTTAATATTATGGGCAATTTTTATCTTGGATATGGGGCTATGCTATGAACAGTGTTTTCTAGAATAGCAAACGGCAGGTGCTGCCATCTGATATGCAAGCAAGCGTGATTAAGTCAGTGCAACTCTTGAACCAACAGCCTGGTGTTTGTCAACATGTTTCGATTATAGCTTGTTTAGTTGAAGTACTCATATGATGATTGTATTATTTTTGTGTTGTGCATGATTGTTTTCTTTTATTAAATTTATTTAAATTTTTTAAACATACATTGAGACTAAGAAATTGCACCTTAATTTTCAAATGTTTCACCACACCCTCACCCTTTTTATAGAGCCCTCCCAATTTTTTTTTACAATTCGGTGTCTATGAATATCTGTGATGGTGGCCTAAGATGTTAGACTCAAATTTAACTTGTTCACCATTGACAGAGGAGGTAGGGCTCAAACCCCTGCTGAGTACTGATAGGTGCCTGCTATGATAATTACAAATAGTGTGCTCAAGACTGAGTTACATAATGTTTTGTATGTTCTCTATTATCGATTGTTGTTGTAGACTTCTAAGCAAATCAACGAGGCTATCAATGATTCGCAACGCTGTGTGGGCCTTGTCCAACCTTTGTCGAGGCAAGAACCCAGCACCAGAGTTTGTCAAGGTGTCCCCCTGTCTGCCGGTCCTGTCCAGACTTCTCTTCCACTGTGACACAGACGTTCTGGCTGATGCATGCTGGGCGCTCTCCTACCTTTCTGACGGCCCTAATGACAAGATTCAGGCAGTTATCGATGCAGGGGTATGTCGCCGGCTGGTTGAGCTGCTCATGTAAGTGAAACTTGTACTGACCTTGGACCTTCCATTGACTTTAGAGCTCTGCGATTACTCCATTTTTCATCTTGAGTAGTCTTGTGCGGGAATGACATTTGGACTTTGGGAAATTTTCGGGTGGGGAAAATTATTTCCTGCAGGAACGGAAAACAGGAAAATAATTTAAAATAATTTTCCACTTTAGAATTATATATATTTTTCAAATTTGTAATTTTATTCTAGACTTAGCTTTCCCAATCATTACAATAATTTTTTTTTTTTAAATTGGTAGTTTCATTTGAGTTAAATGTAGGATTAGTGGTAGATGACAAAAATCGTTTGACTAGTCAGGAAAGGGACAAAAACACTGATTCGGCTGCAGTGGGGCCTAATTGGTATGAACCAATAATGTTGTCTTCTGTAATCGTGTCAAAAAATTTAAATGAAAAAATAATGCACATTCAATATTTGTATATTAATTTGTTTTTAAATTGTAAGTTTTCCAGGTAAAAACTTAATATTTTGTCTAGCAAGTGTTGGATAAGATTTTTGATATAATATAAATAAAAAAACTAGGTATAATATAACTATTATAAATTGTATATTTTCTATCAAACATTTTTTTTATAAATATCATTAAATGCTAAAAATATATTTTAATATTGACTAAAATAATTATTAAATAAAAAAACTCATGGCAAGAATTTTAATAAATACTTACAAAGTAAAATATCAAAATATTCAAACTTATCTGAATATATTATATAATTGAGCCACAATTTTGGTCATAAGAGTAACAGACACATTTCTCGACTTAGCCATTGTGTCTAGTTACCTTTTACATTCTAGTTACTAAAGTTATCACAAAAAGCGCTGTTGGACTTCAAAAAATATTAACTTATCCAACTATTATTATCTATAACATAAAAGCAAATGGATTCCTTTGTCATTACAAATAATAACATATATGTAATATACGTGTCTTTGTGCAAATAAGTGTGTTGAAGGTGTATTTTGTGCATAATTTGATATTTAAAAGCCACTTTCATCATTATTTTATGCTAAAAATATATTTTTCTGCCTTAAATCTATTCAGTTATATATATTAACTTTTCTTCAGTGTGGTTATGTTAGTTAATGGCTGGTGCTCAGTAGTTTTGTAGGGAGTTAGACAATAAAAGCGACTGTAGTTTTGAGTGTCAATCTACTTGATGGAAAATAAGGTTAATTTAGATTTTATAAATTAATAATATTCTCAAAGAGTACTAAACAAAAACGTGAATTTGATAGCCGGTCCTTAATTGTATTTTTTTTTTATATATTTTATCTCGGAAAATTCCGGGAAATATTTTTTCTTGCCCGAATTTCAGGAACAACCATTTTCCCATTTTTTTCCCCCGAAGTTTGGGATCCCACACAGCCCTAATCTCAAGCCTTTTTTAGAAGCTTGCGTTTGGGCTCGACGTCTTTAGAGGCTGTGCAATTTTTATTTTATTGGTTAAGGCTATTTCTATGCTGTATAGCGTGTCCAGTTATGAATAACTCATAGTTTACTCTTATCTCTACTTGTCTGGAAGTTGTTTGTTAAATGTGTATTTTAGAGGAAAAAAGGAGGAAAGAGAAAGAAGAACCCCACATGGAAGATAATATGTAGGCAGTTGTAATGTTATTGAATTTTGAATTAAATTAAAGAGTATGTCCCCAATATCTGTTATACCGTATTTCATATTACTGGGCACTTTATCACTAGGATTATTGATTATTAAAAACAAACTGACATGTTCTGTTACACTTTTATTTGAATTAAAATTATGATTTAAACTAACTGTATGATACTTTCAAGTTAATACATTATAATAACTATCGTGGGACTGTGCCACCCAACCAATACACACATCCTCCCTCTAACAATCCTTTCTTCAGAGTGTCTAGCCGCACTCGACTGTCTCCAAAGTTCCGCTACCTGGAGTTCTCCCAGCATGACTTCTCCTAACCTTTGTGTGGTTTACCAGCACATTATTCTTATCCTACCAGCTGTAAATAGTGGCCACCTATCCCCAACCAACTATTGCATACGAGTTGCTGCTGCCAAGTATTATTTATCTTACCCACTCTTTAATATAACAATATGTATATACACCTAATGTGTACCTGAAACACCCTTGATAATGTACCATAATTAATACATAAATAATACATAATATAATAATAAATTTTTAGAGTAATACATTATTTATACAAAAGTGGCTACTTCACACTGACCAAACTGGTTGTTTTATACACTTATGTACTTATTGCATAATGTTTTTAAGTATTAGCGAGGTTATATTTATATTTAATGTATACACATTTGCATGGAGGGAGACCAGAAAATCATTTTGTAAAAACCACCCTCAGTACACCCGACTGATATTTGAACCTCAATCTCTCCATCATTAGCAGTCTAGTCTACTGCAAGAGTAGCGTATTAAAGCATGCAGCCACTGAAGCAGGTAACTGTTTGTTGAAGCAAGAGAAGTAGGCGGCATCTTCCTATAGAGCTAGTAGTACACAAACAGTGCCTGTCTTTGAGATAGTATTAAGTTCAGCCTTAAGTGAACAGCTTCACTCCTGGGGAACAGAGAATTGACAGGGTTGTCTATGGTTGAATCTTCACATACAATCCTATTTTCATAAAACAAACCTTTTTGTTTTTAATGTCACTTTAGAATACATTGAATGGAGTCTTATTTAATTTGTCAGTTACTAATAACTAGGAATGGACAGGAATTACATTTTTATATTGGGACGAGAAATGAGTCAAAATATCGGGACAGGAACGAGAAATTTTAAAAATTATGCTTTAGATTAATTCTAGATTAAAAATATATATTGTTTTTATACTAGTATGGTAATACTTGTAAAAGCTTTGACATTGTTAAATATAATACAAATAATATATATCATAAAAACATAATAATATAGATAGGGGTGTGCAAATAGCATTTTTTACTGAAATCAATAGCAAAATTTTGAACCAATATTGAATAGGATAAATTGAATAATTAATTGTAATACATTATTTTTATTAGTTAATCTCTTTTGAAAATGGTGTTTATATTTAACTACTATTTGAATAGTGCAAAAAATACAAGTGTTTTACCCTTCTTAAATGTTCTCTATTTTAACACCTCTTGAAGGTTATCTAGGTTTGAAACATCTGGTATATTCCTTAGGTCCAAAACCGCTTAAAGATGATCTAGGTTTTAAACCCTCTTAAATATTATTTGGGTATGAAATCCCTTAATTGTACCCTTAAGTGCTACCCTTTAAATATCCTCAATTTTTGACATCTCTTAAAGGCACTTTGTTTAACACCCTTATAATCTCTACTCTTTGTTTGGTTGCCAACAACAAACAGACTGAGGCTCATAAATAGTTGACACTGTCTCATGAGCTTTCCAACTAGTTTGTCTCACTACATGCAGTAAAATACTCCCCCCTACCCCATTTTCTAAGTTTATTACAGAACAGAGAAGATGACTGTGTTCATTAGAGATTGAGCCAGTAGTACCTACTGGAAGGAACAATGAACAGGCTTTATTTCCCGCCTGAACTCTTTCCGGTATAAAGGGTCTTTCCCACCTGACTATCGGGGAATGGACAAATTCCTGAGGGTTCAAGATCCTGTCCACCCCTACTAATAACAAGTTGATTAAATCATTTTAAATATCAAAAGTCTAAATTTGACTTTAAAAATGTCATAATTCATTCATATTTTAAAATCATATATTTATTAAATCAAAGTTTAGTTCAATACTTGGGAGCTTTCTAAGAAGCTCCTTTGACTCTTCAGCTAGCTAATATCTCATCATCTACTATTGAATTAAGTGATGTTTTTAAGTTCATGGTTTGGTAACATTCTGAGTTTACCAAAGACACAGAATTTAATGGTCTTGTGTTATGGATAATATCAGTAACCTAAGACAGAGGTGCCCAATGTGTGGCCCGTGAATGGATTTCTTCGGCCCGTTTGCCAAAGAAAATGTGAAATTTATTTTAGTGATTTGTATGTTGGATTGAGAATACTACTTTTGTATCACGTCTAAACTCTTCATAAGGATAAAACTATCAAGACTAGGGACAAAACCTAGAATCCTTGAATCTTAAACGATATTTGAGATTTGAGGATTCAAGAAATCTTGGATTTGAGACTCAGATTTTTTTTTCCAAGGGAAATTTATTAGAGCCTTAATACTGCTTTAGCTCTAATATTACTTCTTAGTGATTCAGAACAAATTATAATTATAGGGTGAACTTAACAACCAGGCCCCAGACCAGTAATTTAACACTTAAATTAATGTGTGAATGTTACAATAAATGGATTATAATAAAGAATGTTAACAATTTAACATTAAGTTACTATCTCTATCAATTACTTGACATTATTGTATAGTGTTTCTACACTGTCTTAATATACATTTCCAAAGAATTAGGCACCAATTCATTTTACTATCTCTATTTTCTATTATATTTATATTTTCTCTTATGTTAATAATTTTTCCCAAGATTTGAATTTGGGATTTGGAATTTGAAGGTAACAAAGAGTTGGAGATTCAGATTGGTAAAATAGTGGATTTGACCCAACTAATCTTGATCAAGTCTTTATAATTGGCTGGTCTAGTCCAAAACTCCTTAATTTATACACTACTTCTTTTTTAGTTTTTCTGTAATTTTGCAATGGCTACATTTCATATACTGCTGAACATCTTGTTCCCATAATTGGATAAGGGTTGAACCCAGGATCTCGGTCTGCCAGTAGAATTTCATTCTTTCACATTCCAAACAGATGACACGCTTACACCTCTCTACCCACCACTACAAGTATTGAATACCAATGTAGGAGTGTAGACACAAATCCACGCAAATGCTGGTAGATCACTTCTAAACATTGTTCTTGCTACATTCCTACCTCATTATAGTAATTGGTACATATGTGTATAACATGAACAGGCAGTAAGACCCAGTGCTTTTTAAAAAAAGCTGTTTTCCATGATTATCAATTTTCAAAAACTCAGAATGGTAATAATTTATATCAACCCTTTTGCACTAAGCATATTTTCACGATTCCAGTGTAACACTCAGGCCAATTCTTATATATTTACCTGTGTTTTTGTGAATTCCTACCATGAAAAAACTATTCAACATATATTCAAGAAAAAATTCACATTTATGCTCTAAACATGTTAGAATTAGAAAAAAATAAGTCATCTATCATTGTACAATAGATGAATTGTAAAAAATATTGAAAATTGGAAAAATTAAAATGTAGAGGTGAAAAAATCATTTGAATTTTTGCCTTTTGTCTTCATCACTCCTCCTGAAAGAAAGCTAATTTATTTCTGTAAAATCTGATATAAGTTTGTTGTCTGTAGTGTTGTTAGTTTCTAAACTACATCAATTTTAGTAAAATTGTGTATAGCCCTACATACTTATGGAGTCAAAACCTTTGTTTTAGAAAACACTCTACATGTAGCAAATAAATAATAAATAGGCCTAAATAATAACTAAATAAATCAAGAGTTACTTTCAGGCATAAATTCACTATCATTATCTATGGTATCTTAATAATCTAAAATGTCAGTCATCTAATCTAGAACTAGGACTCTCCATTGCCAGTTATATAATAAAAATTTTTTGTACTAACACCTAGGCCTATATAACTTATAATAAAAAATACTATGAAGGAAACAAGAATAAAACCATAAAGAATATATAAACTTTTGTAAGACAACAAATTGGCAATTGCAAACACTTGAATCAAAATAAAATAAAGAATAACACGGGAGTCAAAAACATATTCATGTAACAATGTAAACAACTGGGAATAACATAATCCAGCGGTTTCCAAACATTTTCGACTCGCGAACCTCTTTCACAAACATCTGAAATGCACGAACCCCCGGTAAATATCCATAGCCACACACTTAATTTTATTCATAATTTTTTTTAAATTCAATTATTAATTGTAATCAAAGTCTTTAATACCTTCAATTTAACTTACTATAGCTCCGGTAGGTACTTTGGGATACCCCACTAAATACAATGAAATAATATTGAAACTACTTTAGTACAGGTGACCTGGTGGTCTAGGGGTAAGGTGTCAGACTACTGTGCTGGGGGTCCGGGGTTCAATCCCCAGTCACTGCACAGATTTACCTGATTGCCAAACCCTTCCTTCACCTCTTACAAGACATGTATTAATCACAACTTGTGAATGTGTGGAATGCCAGGCCTCC
>CABFWB010005938.1:0-38598 GCA_902151455.1 Timema bartmani | reverse complement strand
TTTCTTCTGCTACCGTAAATTAGGGGCTGGCGCTGATGCGACTCATGACTTCCAACGACCATTGACCAGGCCCTTAACATTGGTGCCCGTGTCTGCTTGTCTTTAAAGAAAAACTAGAGGTCCTCAGCTTGAGTCTAGATTGGTACTATAAACCCCTACAATTGGACTATCCAAACTGTCTAAAGATCTTTAAGACCACAGGTCGGGTTCAGAAGTCAATAACAAATCTGAGTAAAACCTGGTTCGATTCCAGGCAATTCCATGAACGCTTTGATTCTATCCTAGGTGAGCCATAAGGACGTCTCCCTCTGGGCTACTCTAACTAATTAATTGAGCGTAAAGCTACGATATATTGGGCGAGCCGATTCTGTAATATGATATTCTCGCTGCTATCATCAAACATCCGCGTGTAACGATCACGCCATGAGCACATGGCGTAGTGATCTCAGTTCAGTATTTCCGATGGTGCACTCTAGATAGGACGTGTCTGATGACAAGGAAGCCGTAGCTTTTATTCTGTGCAAGGGGGAGAAGGGGTTAATTATGTCCAATATACTTTTTTTTAAAGCCTTGACAAGGGGGGTGTACTGAATCCTATTAAAAAAACGGGCCGTTTTGGAACTACTGAGAGATTTAAAGCGCCAACACATTAACGGACAGTACAGACACTTTTCCAGGATGTCTCCTACAGATTTTAAGATTTCTAATACTGCATATTTATAATATATAAATGATTTGTTTGTTTTTCTCCCTCATATAGGTCACCAGAAGACTGTCTATATTTCTCCTATAAGCATCACTAAAAAGCAATTTCCTTCCATGCATCTTCTTTCAGGTTTAATTTGTAATAACTATGATCTTTCGAATCTCCCAGAAGAGTATTATTATCATTATTATTATCATAATTTTCTATAAACTGCAATTAACTTTCCTCTATCTAGTTCACCGTGCTCGCAAGTAGCTCGTGAGCACGTATAAATTATTCAAACACACAAAATAACGTCCTAATTTGATATCGAAAATATGTTGATGTTCGTTGCAAAAACTGACATCCGGTGGATCAGCTTGGGCCGCTCGTTAGCCGAGCGTAGCGCGTTGGTGAGAACGTCCCAATCCTCACGAATACGTTATATTACATGTTACATTACAAGCTCGGCTCGCCTAATCTATACACACCTTTAGGGTCACCTAATTTGGGGTCCTGGGCTATTAGGATAAAGGTTAACATGTCTGACTCAGGTATTATAGTTTGTCCTGGTAGTGGTGCTGAACATAGCTGTCCCAGGTTGACTAACTTATCAGAATAGTTTTAAAACAGCTCAACCATGTACACTAGCCGATCATAATTGTGTTTAATATACCTAAATCAGGTATTCTAGATCATACAAACTGTGTATAGTATTTATTTTTAAAATTTTTATGATTTTAATATTAAATCCATTATTGTTTACTTGAACATACATTTCTTGTATTAATTCATTATTATTTTGTAGACCTATCACATTTTTCTGTACGTCACCTTTTTAAAATTAATTTAAATTTGTGAGGCTAGTGCAGATGCAAACGTTAATATTTTCCACTGGTTCTTCATTTGTCTGCTAAGTTGTGGGTCTCTGACTGACGTCTCGCGGCGCACAACTCTCGTCACTACAGTTAATAGTCTGAGAGATAGCTCCCGTTTGATTTAACCGGAAAGATCTAATTCAGTTAAATATCCTATTTTATAGTTTCACCAGCGAAAAATGAAAATCTGTTGGTCTGGCAGTCCAAAGTGGAATGGCGGTCATTCAAATTAATAAAGAATTAACTTTAATTTAACCGGAAAGATCAACTTTTGATTCATAGCTTGTTTCTTAGATTATATCCCTAAACAAATTTAGTTTGGTCTGTTATTTGAAATCGGCCCGAAAATGGTTGCCAGACCAAACCAAAGCTAGAAAAAATTGACATCAATTTAACTGGAACGATCTAATTTTAGTTTTGGCACCAAATTGCAGCTTACTGCACGCCTTTCATGAATATTTCTGTCTGGCAGTCCAAAGCAGCCGGATTTGGGGTGCCAGACCTGTTTAATAAAACAAATTTATAATATTTAGGTGAAGCTTATCCGAAAAAATATAAATTCCTTTCAGGAGTAATTTTCTTATCTTTTGCTTTCCAAACATAAATAATCCGATCTGGCATTCGAAACGGGCCTGAAAATTTTTGCCTGACCTACCATAGTTTGGGAAAGATTTATGACAACTCAACTGAAACTAATTTTTATTGTTGCACTAATTTGCTGCTGACTGCAGGTTTATCAATAATCAATCATCCTGGCAGATCAGAAAAGAGAAGAAGATTGTTTCAAAGTGACGCGCATAGCATCGAACCATACAGAAAAAACCTAAGTTCACTGGAACTTTAACACCATTGGACTTTCCTAGAAGGTTCTTAGTCCCTCAATCTTTAACCCAAGCTTGCCACCGCAATTTACTTTGGATGATATCTATAGCCATTGGTCTTCCTGACACTCTAATGTGTATTGGATTCAATGCTATAACGGTTGAGGGTTCGACTCCTCTACAAAAAGGTGTTTTATTTACCTCCATTTAATCATTCACCTAAATCTTCATCAGTTGTATATGAGACAATGAACAGAGCAAAAAAAATTGGTTCAGAGTGTAAACAACAAAGCATTCTTGTCACATATGATTTGGCTATTGCTAAAGTTGCATTTAAAATTCAAAGCAGTGAATCACCAACATTTGATAATTTGTTCATTCAGATTGGAGACTTCCATTCAATGGTGGCCTTTTTTCATGCTATCGGCAAATTTATGGAAGACTGTGGCCCTACAGATGTCATGGTTGATGCAGATATCTTGGCTAGTGGATCCATAAACGTATTTTTAATGGGAAAACATTTCAATAGATGTAAACGCATTCATCCCATTGCATCCGTAGCACTGAAGATATTACATTTCCAAAGTTTTCTGCAGTCAACTGATAACTCAATTAGCACTTAAATCGTTGAGGAACTTGAGGTCATAGGCAAATAGCGAAGAAATTAACTTGACGTGTCAGCTTGGCTGAAAGATTTTCTAAAGAAATACACAACATACTGCGATGATACCCTTGCTGGACGACATGGAAAAACACCACAATTTTACCTCATTTATATTAAATTAGTGGGATACTTTTTTATTTTTAGTAAAAGCATAAAAGCATTAGAGAAGGTGACCATAAGTTGTATACGTACATACTTCCAAAATTGACTAACCTTTTTTTTCCGCACTAAACCAACCAAATTATGCAAGATGGTTAGTCAAGTATCACGACAGTCTCATGCAAATCAAGGATACGCATTATGATTTAATTCATATCATACAATCAGACTGTTTTGCACTCAGAAGAACTCCTCTTGGCTTTTCAAGATAACTGGAATTTCCCATTTTACAAATTCCATATCAGCCAGAGAGAGGTGGGCTCAATTCCATTCAATAAAAGCGGATATAATTTCATATACTCTAGAGAGTGCAGGACTTAACAAAGTAAATGACGTTGTAGCTGATCTTTCCACAGAATTACAAAAAACAGGGATGCAGTAAAGAAATTATTAAGTTCAATCAAGAGACACATTAACCCATTTGATGAGTCTCTTAATAAAAATATGCTGTTCAACCTTACAACTGGGTGAGTGGTCCACGTAGATATATCCAATTTTTTACTAAACGTGGAAGCAATCGAAGAGAAAGCGAATAATTAATTTATATCAGAATGTTCTAAAGACAACGAACATTTTGAGAAAACAACAAATAAAATATTATTTTTGCTAACGAACAGAAGAAAATCATCCGGAAAGCGACTGATGACAAACTACAGGAGGAAATCAATAATAAAAATCTCTTTGCGAGAATGTTGGTCATATCCTCTGAGCACAAAATTGATATCGCTGAAGTTCTAAAGTATCCTTTGACAGTAACGCACAGGTCTTTGAGTCATGCAGATGGGACTTTCAATAAAACTGACAAATCGGCGTTGGTGAGTCATTTAGGAAAAAAAGATTTCAACAGCGACGCCTGACTTTATTGACTTAGTCGTAACCGATGGCTTCTTTCTACTTCATTCTATTGGAGAGGTGCCTCGAACTATGGATCAAATTTCTCGTAAATTTATTCAGATGGTGACGAAATATAAAGCTAAGCATATTCATTTGGTATTCGACCAATACTTCAAACCGATCATCAAGGACTCAGAAAGGCAACGGCGAGTGCAACATCTAGATCATCAAGTGTATACCATATATGGACCCGACCAAGTCTGTTACTGTTACAAGTCTGTTACAAGTTTACTGTCGGAGGATCTCAGCGAAATCCCAGCGGAGTAGAGATGTGTCGTTCGCGAACGACTGGTTTAAATTGAACGGCTCCTCAAGGTGAACGAGTCGAACTAGTTCACCTTATCTACATGAACTAGTTAGAATTGAACGACACAAGACAATCGGAAAACTCTTCAGCCGAAAGAAGATTTTTTCCCTCCTTGTTCAGCAAATCTACCTCCTCTGCATCCTGTCCCCCCCTCTCGACGATAATGCCAAACAATAAGCAACATTGTCCTCACAGGTAGAGATGGTCTCTAGAGTTTAGGAAAAAGGCTACAAGAGGCAAATTTAAATGCTTCCTTAGAAACTCAAATATTTTAAAACCATCACGTGCTCTAAGGCAGCGCACCACAACCTACGGCCCACGGGCTAGATCCGGGGCGCCGACTGAGAGGCCTGGTTTTACGTAGACGGTTGGTAAATGTCTGAATTCACTTCTATATCTATAATATCTACATCGTCGACAGTTTGCTAACTAAGTTTAATGTGGCTTGATCAATTGACTTATGAGGAAACTCACTTCTAAAAGTAGGGTGTTTGGCTTTAAGGTGTCTTATTAAGTTCCCGGTAGAGCCACAAGTTAAACTGACGAATTGTGAACAATACCCACACTTGGCTTTTTTGTCTTCAATTTCGGAAAAATGATCCCAAAGTTTACTTTTTCTTAGTGGTATTTTATTTTTTTTAAACAAATGTGCATTTAAATACAATTATACTACTTAAAAATCTACGTAATTAATCATAATAAATAAAGTGCTACCTTTAATAAGTTTTAAATTTGATTCATGAGCATAAATAATATAATAATTAATTTAATAAACTTTAAAAACTTCTCCCTGAAAGCAGGCCTTTGATGCGAAGGGAATAGCTCATTTACACGATGTGTTTCTTTCTCCAAATGGTACCGGTAACTGACTAATTGAAAGACGTAGGTCGGTCGCGAATGATGAGCCACTTGCCGGTATCAGGTCGGTCGCGAACGATGATCCACTAGGCGGTATCAGGTCGGTCACGAACGATGATACACTAGCCGGTATCAGGTCGTTCGCAAACGATGATCCACTAGCCGGTATCAGGTCGTTCGCGAACGATGATCCACTAGCCGGTATCAGGTTGGTCGCGAACGATGATCCACTAGCCGGTATCAGGTTGGTCGCGAACGATGAGCCACTAGCCGGTATCAGGTTGGTCGCGAACGATGAGCCACTTGCCGGTATCAGGTCGGTCGCGAACGATGATCCACTAGCCGATATTAGGTCGGTCGCGAACGATGATCCACTAGCCGATATTAGGTCGGTCGCGAACGATGAGCTGAAAAACATGTATTCGTTCGCGAACGACTGAACGATAAAAATGAACGGCTCATTTCACTGAACTGAATCACATCATGCCATTCCCAAGAGTGCGTCCCAGTCTATCGGGACTGGGGACGAGCACGTGGGTGCCCGTGACTGTTCATGGGGCTGCTCGTCGCGGAGGTGCTCCGGTCTCGGACACCAGAAGCCAATTGGGGGCGGAGGTAACAGGGAGTTGTCTGAAGACGTGAGATTTGGGGGTTGGTGTCCCTTGTTGTGCGCTCTTTTCTTACATTTATTTTTTCTGGACATCAAAATATACAATTTATAAGTTGTCGTAAGCTAATTCTTAATACTAATTTTTACAAGTTTTTATCTTAAATTTTCTCAAACTAATAATTTTGTCTTAATTATAACATTGGAAAGGAATAGTAAAAAACATGAGTATGAAATTATTAATTACCTTATTCTACTTATTTACTTAAAACTTCTAATGTAGTGTCTTTTTCGCCGCCTTTGATGATGTGTAAATATTGGTTATAATTATTTCCTCTCTTCATTTACTATTTTGGCTATAATTCCATTTTTGAATACTTGTAAAACATGGTCACTAATTTGTGTTACACTATAGCTATATCAGAGTCTGCTACTATTATCCAAACCGTTCTATAAGTTCAAATATAGGGCTATAATGAGGAATAAGAAGTAATACTCTTTGCCGAGTCGTTAACTGTGTTGAAGATTTTAACAGCTTTAACTTGATGTAAGTGAATCTAATATATGATTTGTGTTTCCCCACTGTACTATTATGCATTAAATAATATTTTATATATTTCATTATAAGCCTGGGACCTTTTATGAGCACGTATTTTTGTTCTAAATACTTTAATGGCTGCTATATTTTCTTGTCATTGTAGGTGCACGTTCAATGCATTCTCTCGGTTCTCAAACTAAGGACTTCTGCTTTGTACACACACATACTATTAACATAAAAGCAGGCAGTACAACTAACTACTTTTACTTTTTTATGCTTCAGCTAACTGTGTTTAGTTTTATGTTCAACAACTTTTATTGAGATCCTCACACAGCTGTTAGTCAATATTAGAGTTTCCAGATAGTTCATTTCCCATTTTATCTGTTTTATTAGCAGGTTCAAAAGTAAATTTTGTCTAAAATAAAGCTTGTTTCATGTTTATGAAGTCTAATCTGCAATTCATACCCTATATATACAGGGTGCAGTAGAAACAGTGACACGTTTTAAACCGTGCCCCATTATCGATCACGGCGTCCTGGAGCGAGTGTTTGTTCCTATGCGTAGTGCAGTTCAAGGAATTGCTGTCCATCCGAATAGATTACCCTGGCAGTCAGCATAGAGCACTGGTCGAATGAGCATAGTGCGTTTGCTGTTGAAACTTTTTTTTCAAGCTAATAGTGCTATGAACACTTAGCGTGTGTTTTGGCGACACTTTAGTATCGGCAGGAATGGACAGATGCCAACGCGGAAGACGATCACGAGATGGGTCAAGGACTTCATATCAAGAGCATCTGCATCAGCCAAGAAGCCACCTGATAGGCGACATATGGTTCGCGCCCCGGACAATAGAAACAGTAAGAGATGCCTTAGAGCGAAGTACAAGACGTTCTGTTCGTCGGGATTCGCAAGCCCTCAGCTTATCGGGCAGAAGTTTAGACCGTATGTTGCAGCTGGATATTAAGTTCCACCCTTACAAGATGCGAGTGGTGCATGAATGATTTCCCAGAGATTTAGAGTTACGTCGAACTTTCTGTATGCTGATTCTGGAGATGATAAACACACAACACAATCTTCTCACAATCTGATGATTACGGATGAGTCACCGTTTAAGTGGCTATATCAACCAACAAAGCTTGAGGTATTGGGCACCTGCAAATCTTCATTACCTTCACGAACGACCACTTCATAACCAAAAAGTTAGTATGTGGTGTGGAGTGTCTTCTCTGGGTATTGTTGGTTCACACTTTTTTTTTTAATAATGACAACATTGGGACTGTCATAATCACAGATGAGCGATATGAGAATATGTTACTACAATTTGTAACAACGCAACTGCACTTCGAGAATATTAATATGAAGTCATGGTTTCAACAGGACAGCGCAACCACTCTCACAGCAAGAACGTCCATGACTACTTTACGAAGAATATTTCCACACCACATTGTTTCCCGGCTTGCTGATGTAAACTGGCCACCAAGTTCGCCCGATTTATCCGCCAGTGATTTTTTTTTTCTGTGTGGATTTCTGAAATTCAAAGTCTATGCAAACACACCAGCAAACATTCAGGAATTGAAAAACAACATTCACATCTAAAGTGAGGCAATAACACAAGAAACCATGCATAAGCTTATGGCGAATGTTCGTGTTCGTGTCGAAGATTGCATTGCCAACAATGGCGGTCACCTGAAGGACGTAATTTACAAAAAGCGACTTATGTAAGGACTAAGGAATGATGTCAAGTGTTCTTTGCAACAGGATAATAGTAAGTAATAACAATGAACATGGTTATAATGTATAATGTTGAAATAAGCACTGGCGGCGCCCCGGCAGCTAAGAAAGTACCAGGGCTGCTCACTGGACCACCCTGGCTCGACTACAGCACCGATCAGAATAGCTATAAAAAATACCTGGATTAACTAACCTAAATTATCAGAATGTTGTTTATCATACTTGATTCACCACTTGTCTGATTGGTATTTAGCTTATTGACTCATGATGTATTGAATAGCCAAGCTAGTATATGTATTTGCGGTTATAGCCGCATTTAAATAGTATATTATTTTTAATGAAAAATAACATCTGGAAACGGGAATCAAACCCGGATTCTTTGGCTTAGTACACCAATGCTCTGACCACTGAGCTATCCAGGAATAGTCACGTGCCCAGGGCACAGACAAGTAAGAAACAGACTCTCAACCTTACGGGGGTTTCACTGAGCTCCTTTTTGCCAGCTTGAGTCCTTCAACACTGGGCTTCGCTAGTGTCGCTGCTGGGTGATGATAGGACTAACCGCAGCGATCCTTTCCTAGTGGTGAAGGACTCAAGCTGCCAAAAGGAGTGCAACCATTTTAACCTGGAGGTTGAGTGTCTGGGTATATTATTTGTCTATGGCCCAGGGTCATTCTTCCCTCATATTTTAAGACAGAGTTTGTAATGGACGTGCAGAAATCGTCAGCTACATACGAGTGATAAATAATTAAGATCACGAGCTATCAGGTAACGTAGCCACCATCGACTCGGTAGTTGGCTTTATACTGCCGATAGTACAATGATAACTGTACGAACTACCATATCATGACGGATTAATATACATTCAAGCTATTATATTGGTTAGTTACGGCTATAGTCGCGTGTCTAGATGTCATTTTTCAATTTAAAGACTATAATTAACTCAGTTATTCTAGCTTATAAGTATAGTTTTTAGTATACCTATCTCAGAAATCCTTTCTCACCAAAGTGATTTCTAGCATACCTTTTCAGAACGATTTTCTGCATATCTATTTCAGGTATTCCAGTTTATCAGGATTGTTTTGTTCATAACAGTCTCAGATATACTTGCTAGTTATATTGTTTAACATACCTAGTTCAGGTATATTATCATATAAAAATGGTGCACTTGGATCAGTTTACCTTACTCAGATATCTTATATTTTAGTAGTATTTTTCTACCTTTCGGAGGAATCCTGTCTTATCAAAATAGTATTTTAAACACCTGAATTTTCCATTCTCTATTTTGAGAATGATGTTAACAATGGGCTCTGGGATAATAACTTATATGTGTTGCGTTTAGTATAATAGTCCCAAGTATCCTAGTTAATCAGAACGGTGTCTAATATACCTGGAATATGTAGGTATCCTAGTTGATCAGAATAATGTTTAAAATACCTGAATCAGTTATCGTAGTTTATTAAAATGATTTTTGGCATACCGGTTTCAAGTATCATTGTTTATTTTGATGATATTTAGCTTATGGTATTACAGACAGAAGAAACACTAGAATGATCTATTGTACTCGAGAAAAAAATTGTCGTCGCCCCGGTTGTTGAAGTGTGGGAGGAAAATGGTACTCACTCCTCGATGTCCACGTAGGATGGCTAGAACATCTCGGTCAGCTTACGGATGACCCCAAGTGTCTTCTTGGCCAGAAGTAGATTTTCCCGTTCTAGGTATTGGACTCGTGGGTACTTATCGCTGGTATAGGGGAGGGATGAGGGGAGAATTGGTAGGGTCAGGGGGGGGGTATTGATGGTTTGGAGGTTATAACTAGGCCTCGGAGAGGAGAGGGGGGACAGGCGACCTGGGTAGTGGAAGGAGTCGAGGTACTGTCTGGTGCTGGGAGTGACGTTAAGATAGAAGGGGGAGTCTTGTGGTTCACGTTCTCGTGAAGGAGTAAAGGACAGGGGTGTTCCTGGTGGGAGGGAAAGGGGAATAGGGTTTCTTAGGGTGGGAAAAGTGAGAGAGGTGGCTGGGGTAGGTCGCTCTGGAATCCGGCTAGGACTAGCAAAGGAGGTAGTGAAATACCAAGGGTGCTGGTTAGTAGCGATTTCGGGTTGGGGAGATACGCCGGAATGACCCTTCTTTTTCTGCCCGGAACGTTGGGTGTAATCCATCGGGTGCTGGGACGATGGGTGGAGCTGGGCAGAGCTCCTTGAAGAGGGGAATGAAGTGGGGGTGAAGGGAAGGAGCTCGGTGGAGAGTTGCGGTGAGTGGTGCGGAGCTGGAGTAGGGGTAAGGGGGAATAGGGGCTCGGCGAAGAGTCGCGGTGAGCGACGTGAAGCTGAAGTAAGGGAAAGGGGAAATAGGAGGTTCGGCGAAGAGTTGAGGTGAGCGGTGTGAAGCTGGAGTAGGGGAAGGGGAAATAAGAGCTTGGCAAAGATTCGTGGTGAGCTGTGCGAAGATGGAGTAGGGAGAATAGGGGCTCGGCGAAGAGTCACGGTGAGCGGTGTGGAAGTAGAGTAGGGGATGGGGGAGTAGGGACTCGGCAAAGAGTCGCTGTGAGCGGTGTGTAACTGGAGTAGGAGGAAGGGGGAATAAAAGGTTCGGAGGTTGGTTTAAAAGATAACAAGCACACTAAGGTGGTAGACACCCGTTTATTCCCAGAAAGGTGGGGGCTGTTGCCAGCGAGGATCTAAGGCAACAACTGATACTTCGTCTACTCGTCACTCTCTTTTATTCGAGGCTAGAGAGGGGGTTGGCACAGGGTGACTGGCCACTAAGAAGGGCTGGTGTTGGCGGAGAGGGCCAGACCTTGCCGACTGGTTACGAGACTGTCTGACTTACGAAAGGGGGTGTGGGGGTGTATTGTGGGGTGAAGAGAGCGACAAGCTTTAGGGGTGCAAGAGGGCTGTAATACTGAGAGTGAAAAGAGGAGGGGTAGAAATAAACATTGTAATTATATTTTATACTCTTGACAGAATAAACACAAATTGATATCTAGTTATAGTGCCAAAATATTCGCTAATTAACAAATACGTTTAATCAGTATACAAAATATCACTAGAAATATCTGGTTCCCTTAGGCCTATATATATTTCCAAGCGTCAGCTCTCACCTTAGTGATGACAGTAAGGTAATGTGTTTGTACATACAAAATAGATGTGGCCATCATAATATTAAACTATTATATAGTTTATTAATACCCAAGCCCACATATATTAAAAGTATATTATTAAAAAGTTACGTCATTGATAGAAAAGGGATATTACTGTTTTGTTCATGGGTTGACTATAAAATATGAGCGTTCTGTTCGTGATTTTTAAGCCGAGCATCCACTAGGTTGGTGGGGTGGAGCGACACGGCGCGGAGCAATAGGCACCCAAACAAAATTCTTGTAAATGAATTAATGAAATGCCGTCCATTATGATGGTGGGTGAGGGGGAAGAGGTAGGGCGCGGATAAAAAAGCCCCCCCCCCAAACAAAACACATTTAAATGAATGGAGCCCTGTCCATTAGGGCTCTAGAGTGGAGAGCTGAATAGAGCGGAGTGGCGCCGACATCAACAAGTCCCCGACTTTTTCCAGAGCAGTGCAGCTCCTCTCCGCTCCTCTTTACCACCCTAATTGACGGGTTTCCATTAATTAACAAGCATGTTGTTTGGGGGGTCTATTTCTCCGCAATGCGTCGCTCCATCCTACAGGAACTTGGTGGACGCTCAGATTTTTACCTCCTGTGCAATATATACCAGTACTCACATTCATGTTTAGAGAGAAGAAGGCTACCATCTGGTATTTTGGGTAGATGTGCTCCACAAAGGCTACCGGTGCCAAGCTGAACTGTGCTCGTATCTTGGCATTGTACTCTGGCCTCATGGAACACAGTACATAGAACATGGTATTCCCCATAGAGTGGCCGATGTAGTACAGTTTCCTCTGCGCTGTCCGCTCTAGGACGTAGTCTATGGTAGCGGGCAGGTCATAAATACCCATCTCGTGCCAGCTGGGGAAAGCGGAGTGGAAATATTACAACTGATAGGGTCAGGCAACAAACTTCGCTTTGGAAACAGAAAAAAAAAAGGATTAGGTTTCTAACACACAAACGTAGAATGAAGTTAAGTTTCTGCAAATCAGCAACAGTTTTCTGAGTACGATTACGATGGATTCAGTGTTAATTCAATTATTTTCCAAATAAGTTGGAGTTGTGCTATTCTCGCACTTTAGGTCCTACTCCCTTTTAGACCATGCACACAAAATATATCATTCTATCGAGAATGGATTGAGCTTCAATCAAAAGGGCTAACGAAATCGTGGGACCTAAGAAAGGTGGAGTTTTGGCGCAAATAAATCTGGCTTTAAGTCAGTGACATAGTTGGTTTCGGCCGAACGACTTACTTGTGATTCCCGTTTACCTGACATTGGAAGTTCACCCCTTCCAAATAAAGGGTTGGTGGTAGAATTAACGAGGGTTTCAAACTTGTAAAAAATGGACCAGGAACGAGCGATAAAGTCAATGTTGTTTTTGAAGCACGATTACATGGGCAGCTACCTGATGAGAGAATGTCTTTTTAGGGAGGGAGGATGTATGTTCCATGTCTAACAATCGAATACACGGGGGTAAGGGTAAGATAGTGAGAGATCGAAGGCTTATCACTTCTAGTGAGTGTTTATTTGAACGTTGACAAGGGGTGGTAAAACCAGTGGAATTAATATAATGTGAAAAGCCACCCGAGAATATTTTGAGCAGTTACCTTTACCATCACCAGCAATCCAGGCTATTTCAAGTCTGCTTTAGACCATGCAGCCACCAGTAAGGATAGAAATAAAAAAATTATAAACCATTTGGTGGCCATCATATTTTTTTTATAATTTCTACAGTAAGGATAAAAGTGTAATTTTTAATAATGCTCATTTCAAGTAAATTTAGCATTTTTACAAATCTTTACTATTTGTTTTGAATTTATTTATTTACTTAATTTTCCTTCTAGTGTTGGAATCAACGTTATGGTATCGGGAGTCGATACAGATTTAGGGCCAGTTTCATTGTCAGATTAATACACCTCACGTGCGACGCTTAAATAAATACAAGATGACACCTACTTAAACTCGAATGGAATGTGCAACTTTCCCATATGAAACTAACCTATTCCATTCGAGTTTAGGTAGTTGGCGTCTTGTAATTATTTTAGCGCCGCACTTGAGTCGAACTAAATCTGACTATGAAACTGACCCTTAATGTTGATTACGTGTGAAGTATAGCCTTGAATTTTACGTGGTAGTCAACAATATCATGAGACTGCTACATTGACTATCAGCTGATGCGATCATTGGTGTAGGGAGGGGGCTATGGATTTCAACCCTCCTCCCAAAATTTCCCTAAATTTTTAATATGAAGCTTGAAGCTGGCGTTGTATAAAATTTCAAATCCCTTATAGAGTCAATCTATTTTCAAAAATTTGCCAGAGAAGGACGATTCCAAATAGCTTCCAGAGGCATTTAATTTTCAAAAATTTTCCAGGCAATTATCACTCCAAATGGCTTATAGAATCATCCAATTTTAAAATAAATCCACGTAGAGAGCCATTCCAATTAGCTTCTATATGCATATTATATTTTAAGAAATACAAGCAAGAACCACTCGAATTAGCTTCAAAAAGCATTCAATTTTCAAAAACATGTTGGGAAAAGTCCACTTTCAATAGCTTCTAAGGATATCAAATTAAAAAAGAAAAAAGGATTGAGGCAAGGACCATTCCAAAAAGCTTCTAAAGGCATCCAATTTTAAAAAAAAATACTGATGGGATACCACTTTAAATAGCTTTTAGATGCATTTAATTTTTGAAAAAAAAGATATTGTGAGGAACGCTCTAAATATCTTCTAGGGCATTCCAAAGTTCAAAAAATTTCTGGCTAAGTACCACTTCAAATACACTGTAGGGAATATAATTTATAAAAAAAATATCTGTTGAGCACTTCTTAAAATAGATTTTAGAAGCATCCACATTTTCAAAAATTTGCCAAAAGAGGATTTTTCCAAATAGCCTCCAAGAGTAGCCAAATTTCAAAATTGTTCCGGGGAGAGCACTATTTTAAATAACTGTTTAAAAAAATACAATTCGCAAGAACTCTCCAAATGAGGTGAATGACCACAAATAGCTTTTAGGAGCATCCAATTTAATAACATTAATTGGATTGGAAGAGAATAGAAAGTTCCTAAAAATATGTTTTTGTTACTTTACCCTTCCTCTCTTACACAAAAAATGTTCCACCACTACTCTATAAATTATAATGTTCTTGCCGCTTCATTATACTCGAATCCATTACTCAAGCATTCTCAACAAAAGATGCAAATGGGAACTGTCCGATATCTTATTCCAAGCAAAACAGAAAACTAACCAGCTAGCGTTAAATTTTCGTAACGCTTTAGGAGGCTTAGAACTGAAACAAGTATTAAATTTATCAATAGAGGATTTGTTCACGTTTTCATGACTTACACTCTGGTCTAGTGCTCTCTTCAATATTTATATTAACATTACTGGAAGATACCACTCTAGTGGAAAGCAAGGGGGTGACACCCCCTCCAATGTTGGGGAAAAGCTTGAAAGTTGGGAATTTTGTGGAAAGTTGAGAATTTGAATTGGAAAATTCTAGAGTTATTCTGTACCACATTACTTTGGACTGTGAAATTTCTTTACCACAGACGTGTACAGACAAATTCTTAGTTTCCCGATTTTCAATCCCTACTCTTCAAAAGTTTCTAACTTTATAGATCATCTTACATTGAAGGTTGAAATGAGATATCTTCTATAGTAGATTGTATAAGGAGCTCAATTAATCAAGTCGGATGTAGCACCTTTGTCACTGCCTACTAGAATTAAGGCTACTGCAACTATTAGCCTACTACATACTAGTAGCCTTAATAAGGTCGGATAATGTTTTAAGTTGATCACTTGATAAAGCCTGGGGTTTTTACGATCCGAAACTTGTTAGTTTTCTTACATACATTGATGATGAATTTCAAAAACCAATAACACTCAATATTGAAAAACACATCATTAAAAACTTTAAAAATACAGTCGCCTAAAACCTCATTCAAGGCTTAACTATCACCTCAAATTTTACAATTTTCCTGGGGCAGAAACCACTGTTCCCCATATTAACCGGGGGTATTCCATACTCCCAGACCCCCGGTGTTCTCAACATTGTCCTTGTTACCTGGTCACCTGGGAATCTTTATAATTTCAGAACGCCTAAAGTTGGGAGATTCACTGTCTCTCTCTCTCCTCCCCCCAACCCCAAATATATGATCGTGCGACGCCTCTGGATGGAAAGTTCAACGTCAATGACGTTTTTACTCAGTTTTCAATGTATTAACCAAAAACTTATCCTTAGTTGATAAACGATCACACGTGATTTATTTATATTTATATACAACCAAAAATTAAAACCTTAGAAAATTTCGCAGCATCTTGGCTGGGAACTCTGCTAGAGTGAACCAATTAATTTATTAGTGGTGTGAATATTGATTTAGGACTTTCAAACTTTATAGTTAATAATGTTTATTAAGTGACTATTTTGTTCAATGTATGCCATTTATGCTATTTATTTAAGTATGTTAACTCATATTATAAATTGTTGTGGTGTAATGATTATTTGGCAATTATAACCTTGAATATTCCGTGTATGTTCTGATGTAACGTACCTCGATATCTGACTAATAACTCTCAGTAATTATTGGTGATTGTGTAAACGTAGCGTGACGTAATATCCAACTAATGATTGACAATAATTATCAGTGCCTGTGTGAACGTTCTATATCCCTGTGGTTGTCACAATACTCTAACGTTGTTGGTAAAATTGCTTGGGATAATTTGATGAATACAATCATGCTTACTAGATATATACTTTACATTGTAACATATACTATCCATATTGATTTCCAACAATTTGAAAGATAGAATCAGAACTCAAATTAATACCTGTAATACAATTAATATGAACCCGCAGGTTATACTCGTATGATTCTATGGCTAAGTGTGCTGATCCTATGCTGAAAGGAATCAGCAACATGACCAGATAGATATTAAATTAAGAATCAGCACTAGAGTAATGTTAAGAATCATCACTGTGCCAAGAGGCAGTGCTTTTAGGAATAGGTCCTCTGATAAGAGAACTATGATGTTAGGAATCGGCATCGGGACAAGGAGTATATTATGCTAAGAATCGGCATCAGGCTAAAAGAGAGTTATGATGTTAAGAATCGGTAATAAACTAGGACACCGTGGAATAGACACCGTGCCAAAAGAGCTTTGTTGCTAAAAATCTGTACCATACTAAAAGGGTGTTCATAATCGTCACATACTTAGAGGGTTATGATGCTAGGAATCGGTAAATTATTAGGGGGATATAATGCTAGACTCGATACATAATATATTAATAGTGTTGTGATTATAGTTAATTTGAAGTGAATTAGTTGTGGTCGTTTTAAATTTATTTTCTAGTTATTTAATCAAAGTAGTAACATTTATTGTAATAGATTAAATTTATCATCAATACATAATTTGTAATAGGTTTGATATTCTTTTTTCCAGTTACATTTTCTGAAAATAAAATGATCCACAACAGTAACCGAGAAAAAGTAAACCACTAAATTAATACTAATTAAAATAAAACCAAAGTATATGATTGCTTAAAATATCAAGGTGATGCACGTAATCATGACCAAGTAATTGTGGATAATTGATACCTGAATTGCCAAAATTCTGGATCCTCAAGTGAAAGCTTCACGTGACTTGAAGAATACGTATTTCCTCTTGAATTACCCATCCACACGTCATAGCCGGCATCCGCCAGCAAGTAGCCTATCCCACAATACCACACAATGATAAATCACAAGCAGCTATATAATATATTAATACAACAGTCAAATAAGTAATCAATCATCAAGTAACCTCTCACACAATACAATACATTAAATCACAATCGACTATGTATAATAATATTTAAGCACCAATTATAGCTTTGCGTAACAAAACAAGACATCATAATCATCTAATGGTTCAAGCCAGTGGCAGGGTCAGTTTAGTAAAATGCCTCCATCATCTTCTATCCCTTCACCATTTTCCCTCCTTTAATTGCTTCCATCCTTCTCATCTCACTTGAACACTTTCTGTTATCTGCTCCTTCCATCTCTTGCTGGACCTCATTTGCGGTCTTTTTCCATCATTGTCAGAGTGATACAGTTTGACAAAGATAAAGTTTTCAAAACGTAACGGCTGCATTGAGTGTTCTAGTTAAAACTTAATACCAATCTAAACGAATCAGTTGAATATTCCGGGATTCTAATACTCCATCGTGCTAAGGAATATATAAATATATAGGCTCTTACTGTGGATCTAGGCGTCAGGTTGGAGTCCTGTATCCTATTCCCTCCAGTACCATGGCATATTTACATACCTAGGTTGTTGATCTATAACATGGATGGCGAGACTTTTCCGACCAACGCGCCACTTATGGACTACATGAATTTCGAACTAGTTCATTGTGCCACCTCTTATTTACATTTTTTAACGATTATTTAAAAATCCAAACTTGTTGAATATTATGAAATGTGAAGAACAATAAATAAAATTGTAAATATTTTAATAATTACTAGATTTTAAATATTTTTTTATAAATTATCAAAGAGAGTGTCTTAACCAGTATTATTGTAACTAACTTAAAGTAAAATGATTGAAAGTAACACCCTCAGGGTAAAGGGGGAGTACAATAAATATATATACATGTTTATATTTAAAAAATACATAATTTTTTTTTACTATTTTTGGAAGCATGTTGTATTTTGCTGGCCACGATATTTATGTCCGGTTGTTGTTTTCAATACCACACAAGACTATTTCTAACTGTTGACTGACTTCACAAATCTCATTGTGACATGAGAATGACAACGCTATTAAAATATTACTGACTTCAAAAATTAACACCAAGTTAAGAAAAGTTTTATTTAGTGTTTATTTGATTTTTTTCATGTTGGCATGCCACTCAAATATTGATCGCGTGCCATAGATTTTCCATCCTGGATCTAGAACATTATCTTGCCTACGCGTACAAAATCCACTTTAATGCAAAATAGATTGACATACCTAGTCCACTGGGCGTGATGATCCAATCCACGGAACAAGATAGTACCCCATGCTGCAGCAATACAGGCTTCTTGCCTGGTCTGGGAGGTGACAATCTGCTCCCAGGGATGCGGTGCAGTGTGAGAATGTAGCCGTCCTCCGTCACAATGCGGTGCGTCTCTACGGGGTACCCGTGTAGCTCAATGATCTCTGGCTGCAACCAACAATGCCGCCAAAAATATCTTACTCATGTGGGTGCTGTAAAGGGTAGTTCAGGTGGTGTAGGAGAGCGGGCATCACTAGGAGTCCAGATGCAACACGCATTACAAGTAAAAATAGAAATGTATAGTAATAAAAATAATGGTTGTTGGGGTGAGGGTGGAGGAAGGATTCAAGGGATGAATTGCAACACGTACTACAATTTAAAAATAATAAAAAAAACTAAAAATGGGGGGGGGGGCACCAAGGGGGAGGAGGGTAACCGGAGGTGGTAAAGGAAATGGGACCTGATTTTCATATCCAAACCAGAAAATGAGGTCACCAAACCAGTTCAGACAAGTTCAAAACAGTTCTGTAGTAGTATCAAAAAGGTGATGTTACCGCAAAAACTGGTGTGGCAAGGATATAAAAGGAAGCAAAAAGGAATAAATTGCTTGATTTTACAAGGAGATGCGGTCATCAAAACAATTCTAACAAGCTCAAATGCGGTGGTATTTACGTAAGAAATATGGTTAGTAGTATCGAGAAACAAAAACTGGTGTGGCAGGGAGAGACTGGGGATTTAACGCGTTGAGGTTTGGGTGTTGGGTTACCATCTTGAATTTTGGCAGTTATCTAGAATTTACACATCCTGTTGTAAGTTAAAGGGGAGGTTATCTTGAATTTACAACATGGTCATACACATAAAGACATGTTCAAACTTGTGTAGATAAGAAGTTAGAAATATTTGCAACAATCTTCAACAACTCAGTTTATTTAAGCCTTCTTAAGCCAATCTCTTTAACTTAGGCTTAGGATTTTTTTTAATGGTCCTATTATATCCCAATCCAGACCATTATACAGTATTGAACCAATAACACCACTTAAATATTTGTTTTTAAATACCTAGGTTTTTTTAGTTATTTCATAACTTGTTCAAAAGATCTTGAAATTATTTCGTCAAATTGTCTATAATGCTCTAAGAGTGCTCGCTTGGTTGGTCTAAACGACGAAAGAGCGCGCGAACAGTTTCATGGAGAAATCTTCGACTAAGAGGTTTTATCAAAGGATTCTTTCATTCGGTGCAAGTACCTACAGGTTTGCCTACCTACTAGGAAATAATTTTGGACAGAGATCAAACATTTATTGGAATAACGATTTGTACCTACAACAAATAGATCATTATAAAAAGTATTGATGTCTTTGGGGCTCTACTTGGGAGTATACAAAACTAATTTAATAGAATAAGATGCCTGGAATGATATTGGAAACATTAATAAATATCGAGTTGATGGGGTTAAGAAGAAAATAGAATCAATTTTAACATCTTAACCGATGAGAACGGCAAAAAAAGAGCATGCTACCAAAAACTGGCAGTGGGGCATATAAGTCTAAATGGTTTGTCCGCACCACTTTGTAATTTTTTATTGGACGAGTATATGAGTAAACTAAGTGGGAAGGAATTAATAACTAGGCGTTCACTCTCTAGGTCTAACTCTGCGTTCACGACAAGCATTCGCTCGCATTTTCTCGCTGTTCTATGACTTGCTCTTTTGGTGTAAACGAGCTAGTAGGACTTTTCTCGATGATCATTTCCACTAAACGAGCGTGAAAGAATGATCTTGCGCATGCTCTTTATTCTTGTTCGTTTAGTTAAATCCACCTTAACACGGCCGTGATGCCTTAGACATGCTGTATAAAACTTCAAATAAATATTACTATAAATGGCTTCATTCCATTTTCAAAATTGTGTTGGGGAAAGACTACTTTAAATAGCTTTTGCAGGCATCTAATTGAAAAAATTCCAGCTAATGACCATTTCAAATAGGCATCCAATAAAAACGATATAATCTGGTTAAAGACAGCTTTAAGAGGCATTTAATTTTAGAAAGAAAAAAAATCAGGTGAAGAAAACTCGAAATAACTTCTAGGGAATGCCAAATTTCAAAAAATTCTGAGTGAGGACCACTTTAAATAGATTCTAAAAAAATATAATTGATAAAAAAAATCTAGTGAACACGTCTTAAAATAGTTTTTAGAATCATCAAAATTTGCAAAAATTTGTCAAAGGAGGACTACTCCAAATAGCTTCTAGGAGTATCAACATTTCAAAATATTTCGGGGGAAGTGCAATTTTAAATAGCTGTTTTAAGAGTATGATTTCAAAAATTCTCCAAACGAGGACCCCTTTAAAGAGCTTCTAAAAGCATCCCATTTTCTAAAATTAATTGGGGGAAAGGAGGGTAGAAATTATCTAAAAAGCTTTTTGTTACTCCCCCCCCNCCCCCCCCCCCCCCTCAAACACAAATAAAGCTCCCCACTACCAGTGGCGTCACGTCAGGGCAAACAAGGCAAGCACTGCTTGCCTTTGATTGAAAATATGTAGTTATTTTATTTAATGTTTACAAAAATATTCTCCTGGTAGTAATTTAAATGTAATTCAAACATCAGTGGATTTGAAAATTAAAAATCCCATACATGGCAGTGACCGTAGCATGCATGCAAGACGTGCATCGAATGTTGGTTGAAGGTCGGTATTTGTCCGACTTTCATCCCATTGCTCTAGCTAATGTAGTTCTTATTTGTGACGTCATAGATTTCAGAGGGGTGAGAAGGGGAAGAGCTGTGGATGTCAGGTAAAAATGCAAGCAGCCGAGCTACGACTTCTCTTGCCCGAAATGTAAAGACTATAACCGAAGTTACTACCCCTCTATTCCCCTTTCACATCATAGTATGGCATGAAAGGGGAAATTAATATTGTCAAGGTACTGACTCCGTGCCTACAAGTTGTGTCGTGTGTACTGGGCTTTAGAGTTTAGTGGAGTTTATTGTAGAAGGTGCTTTTGTTTTGATGTGTGTATCAGTGAAAGCTAACAAACGAAAGTTTATAAGTATATGTCTATAATAAGTAGTAGCACAAAAATGTAAATCACAGAACAGAAGGCACAAAGTCACAACTATCATACAAAAATTCCAAATATCTTATTGAAGCATTTTTTAGAAAATTCCGGTACCTCCCCTTTTAAGCTTGGAGGCACCCCTACCAAGCTTGCCTAAGAATTTTTATCACGAGACGCCCACTACTGTATTAAATAACAAAGTTCTTATTTCTTGGGGTTTAGTAGTAGTTCTTAACATTATGTCGTAAACTTACTATTTTGAACCCCCTAAATTAAACTCTCCCTACACCCATACTGCTAAGTAATCATTTCAGACGGAGATCAAACTTTGTTTGGAACAATTATTTGTTCCTACAACTTATATAACATTATAGAGTAGACTTCGTTTGGACCCTACTTGGGGAGAATAAAAAAATAATTCAATAAAATAAGATGCCTGGAATGCTAGTGGAAACATTTGAAATGTCGAGTTGATGGGGTTAAGAAGAAAATAGAATCACTTTTAACATCTTAACCTACAAGAACGGCAAAAATGTATACTACCGAAAACTGATAGTGGGGCATTTAAGTCGAAATGGTTTGTCTACATCACTATGCAATTTTTACTGTATGAGTTTAAACCAAATGGGAAGGAATGAAAAATGAACATTCGCTTGCTAGGTCTAAGCCTGCGTCCACGACAAGCATTCACTCGCATTTTCTCGCATTCGATGTTCTACGGCTCTCTTTTGGTGTAAACAAGTTAGTAGCAGTTTGTTCGATGGTCATTTCCGCTAAACAAACGTGAAAGAATGATCTTGCTCGATATTCTTGTTCGTGTGGTCTAAGCCCACCTTTAGATGATTAAATCCATACAATTAACTAGTTATCGAGCCTATATTAATTTGTAAACCTTTAAAAATGAATTTATTAACTCATTACCAAGGCCGTATCCAGCCAATAATTTCAGGGGGGATTTGGTGGGCCCATCCCCCGATTGACGGAGGCTAGAAAAAATTCTAAATAAAAAACTGTTCTATAAGCTATCTGAAGTGTTTTTTATGGCAACACTACCCTCTAACTATCGGAGGCTAGGACAAATTCTAATTATTAAACGGCTCTGGAAGCTCTCTAAAGTGTTTTTTATGGTAACATAACCCATTAACTGCCGAAGGCTAGGACAAATTCCAGATATTAAACAGCTCTATAAGCTCTTTGAAGTGCTTTTTATGGTAACACCGCCCCCTAATTTGTACTTGTACCTTAATTTTGATATTGTTTGAACCATAAATAAAGCCATATATATTTGTTCATAAAATTTCGGTGGGGGGGTTTGAACCCCGAACCCCCCCCCCCTGACTACGGCCTTGCCCATTACCAATAGTTTAAAAGTATACCTATCAAATAATCCAACAAGTACGCACATAATACAATTTTAAAATCGGTAGACTTCGCTATCTCACATATTATGAAAGGTGAATGAATACCTAGGGGATGTTAAATACAAAGTTTGTGATTGTCCATGTATTACTTGGAAACCAAAAGTCAGTTTTCTTACTAATAAATATTTTACATTAAAATACAGTAGCAAGTATCCTACTCTGTGCTTTTTATTTGGTCAAGATCTCAATGGAGAAGTAAACTGAACTTTTTTTTTAGAAATCTATATCTACACTAAATAGTATGGCTTATGAAGGTGAAATTTAAATAAAACGCAAAATGTGCATGATGGAAGAGTGGTAAAACATTTTGATTATATATACAGGGTGTTTCAGTGAAAGCGTTCAAAACTTAAACAGGACATAGGGGATGCTCTACCGAACATTCTAAGATAGGGAACGTGTAGTCTGCGAAGCCAGCTAAGTTGGATATGGGCCTAAACATGTCTAACACTGTTACTAATATCCGGTTTATTTGCAGCTAATTATTACATGTAATTTATTTACATTTAGTTGTAACATTACGTACAGGTAGTACTGTACAGTATACTACCATATCATTGACAAACCTGAGGAAGCCTATCATTCCGTACCTCCCAACAGTTGCTCAAAATGACGGCCACCAACCCCAATGCAAGCATGACATCGGCGTACGAGATTCTGCCGCACCCGTTCAAATATTCCATGCGTGTTGCGAATCATATCACCGGCGACGACAATTCTGGCAACCAATTCCAAGTTTGTGTCCACTGGGGTCTTATACACAAGTGATTTGAGATATTCCCATAAAAAAATAGCATTCAGGCTCTCCTTCACATGTTTAGGCCCATATCCCCCTTAGCCAGCTTCGCAGACCGTATGTTCCCTATCTCAAAATCTTCTTTAGAGCATCCCCAATGTCCTGTTTAATTTTTGAACTCTTTCACTGAAACACCCTGTATATATATGTATTTATGTGTGTATATGTATACATGGATATATATCTTGTCAGGATTTGAACTTAAACTTACTATCAATGATTTACATAAATTTGTGATAGTGATGCTTTTTATACTTGATATCATCACTGAGGGAACTGCATGGTTACTACCGTAGTAGGATTTGAGAAACAGCGTTGTTATTCTCTCGCTTTCATGTGGTCAATCTTCCCTCAAATATAAATCAAATTTCGCAACGCTGTTTAGTCGAGGGCCGAGGCTGCCAGTAGCTCCTTCTTACCCCAGCACACCACCTTCAGAAATAACTGAGAGCGAGGAGATTTGGCAACAAATAACTGAGAGAGAGCGAGGATATAGATTTTTCTCCATAATACCTGCAGTTACCTCAGCAATGAAATTGAGTGTATAAATCGACCACCGAAGCAGTTTACGAGAGTGATTATAGAATTGTGATCTTATAATAACTATTGTTTCTAAGCAAATGAACAGGTATTGGGTTTAACCATTATTATTTAAATACAGCTATAATTATGATGGATATACTTTCGTTTCCCTCACCTCAAAGAAGAGAAAAACTAATCAGATCTCAGTGACCTCAGTGGCTGTCATACATCTTTATTGGAGTAATGGCCGCCGAAAGTGTATGAGAATGTTTGCTGTCAAACTAACTTATCAATTATTTGGTGTAAGCTACTCGGCTCATATATGAATGAAATAGAGTGGAGCGTACTAAAGTAGCAACCTCCTTGTTCGTACACGAAACACGCCTCTCAGGATGGTTCGTGTGCGAACTGTGATTACAATATCTACAACATAGAACCTCAGGGCTCTTTTTCCCGGGGGAGCTGAATTGTATCCATTCAGACATTTCTTAAACAAGTACCACAAATAAAATATCTGATTTGTATTCATTCTCATAATATCCACAAACTCCTGAATTGTATCCATTATGAATGGTCTCCATTCAGACATTTTCTTAAACAAGCACCACAAATAAAAAGTCTGTATCCACTAGAAATATTTGCATTATAACCACAAAATCCTGAACTGTATCCATTCTGAATTGTATCCATTTAATTGCGGTGCCAATTATCTGATAGATGGCAGCAACAGAGACTCTCCTTAACTAATTCCGTGTTTACTAAAGAGCAGCACTATCACCAAGTTAATCTATAAAAAAAGATAAATATCTATTCGTGTTTCTTTTAAAATTATAGACTAATAAAAGGGTACTTTACTATTGATTGTTTTTTAAAAAATAATTATGATCTAGTTTAAAATTGGTGCATGGGGAAGCATTTACTAAAATAAATTAATATTTTAAATAGTTTGAAAAAGGTAATATTTCAGGATCCTGAGATTTCATAAGAAATGTGTTGACGCCTGAAAGTTTAAGCTTTGTTCTGGTGGGTTTGTTTATAATATTAAAGATTATAACTATTGCCTATTAAAATAATACTTTTGTGCCATGTTGTGACATTCTTTGAATATTCATGTAATAAATAATAACGTTCTTCTGTGATTGATGACAGTTTTGTTGATTTGTTTGGATTATATATAATTTATTTTACAATATTAATTTTGCTATCATTGGAGATTTGTTTTGTTTCTGTGTGTAGAGATGGCAAAAAATATAAAACTTGTCAAATGATGACAAAGAAAAACAACAAATCCTGCTCTCTTTATATACCTACTATTATATAAATATTTATAAGCCTTTAACTTACATGTTTACTGGTACATAATCATTTTTAACCATAGTCTCAAGAATTCCCTTCAAATTACAAGATGAATTTTATTATTTAACAGTTAAAAGCAAATATTTTGATTTTTAAACACTGACCTCCCTCTCGTTTCACTTCCTCTGGATAAATGATTAAGCATTTCTACTTATAGTAAGCCTAATGGGAATAGATTCACATTGTCTGAACATATAAGTTTAGCTGTTGCGGAGAGTGGTAAATATAAATACTAATTTTTGGGGGGTTTTTAATCAAAATTAATAAAATTAGCACATAAAATGTAGGCGTGTTTTCAAGTTGAACCTAGCCTATAAATAAGGTTTCTTAGACCAACTTCAACTCAGGTAGACCTACATTTTAAACTGATAAAATTATCTGTAGATAATAGTATATGACACTTTAACACAAATCTATGAAGATTAAAAGCATACAATTACAAAAACGTTTTTTTATTGCCATGCTCTGTGTGAAATATAACTTACTTTAATTTTTGCTTAAAGTGGGTGGGTGGCTAAAGTTTGTCGTCTGCTTGCTAGCGAGGAGACAGATTTATTGGCTTCTTTCACTATTCTTGTGCAAAAACGTGTGTCTGCTGGGTAAAAGTTTTTTTTAATATTGAAGTATTAATGTATTATACCCCCCTCCCCCCCTTGAGTGAAGACACATTTACATTAAAGGATATACAATTCAGTTTTAAAGATAATATTGTACAAATAAGAATTAAATTTTTAATATATTAAAATAAGTAGCTAATGTCCATGCTGTTTGCATTTTGCCAAGATTACAATATATTTAAAATTGGTTATTAGCTTTTATAATAGTTATATAATAGTTTCAGAAACAATATTATATTTAAAGTTCAATAACTAAAATGAAAATAGGTCACTTTAAACTTGATTAAATTCGTTTAAATGGCAAACTTTGTGTAGTAGTTTTACATTCCAATTATCATTTAAGTTATAGGTTTGTATATAGGTTTGTACTATATTACAATATATTTAAGTTGGATCTTAGCTTGTATAGCCTATTGCTTTCAGAAGCCACATTATATTTAATGTTGGACAACTATAATGAAATAAGGTCGCTAAAATCTGAATTACATATGTTTGAATAACAAACTTTGTGTAGTAGGTAATTTTACATTCAAACTATCATTTAGGTTATAGAGCTTGTAAGAAGTATTACTACTATATTACAATATATTTAAAGTTGGCTCTCAGCTTGTATATCACTTTCAGAAACCATAATTATCATATTTAATGTTCGATAACTGTAATGAAATAAGGTCACTAAAAATCTAATACTTTTATTCAAATGAAAAACTTTGTGTACAAATCTTAACGTTCAATCAATCATTTAGGTTATAGGCTTATAGGAAGTATTAATATTTTAGCCTAAATTGACTTATTTAAAGAAATAACTTAGTTAGGCTCTTCAAACCTTTTATTATCAGATTTATTTCGTTTATTTAATCTTACATTGATATATCTCATATATTCATAAAAATTAGCGAACGATGTCAAAATGCCTTAAGAGAGAGAGAGATACCCAAAAGTTTCCTTCTCTCTTACACAATAGTGTACAGACGACAGCTCGAAAATTTTAGCAGCAGGTGTCCATCCAGTTATATTATAGAGATCAATGCATAAACGTTTATTTTAGGGAGTTTAGGGTAATACGTAGACTTGCGGCCAAATAAATATGTTACTAAATTAGACAGTTGAAACGTTTATAGCTACATGAATTTTAACATGAATCTTAAAGAATGCACTGCTATAGCTAAATGAATATTACAAACCATAATATGCATTAAATACTTTTTTAAGGACCAAAAATGAATTTTACAAACGGCATCCTATTTTATATCAACATGTAGACTACATCAAATCTTGACATTTAAGGCCCAAAAATGAATATTACAAATCATATGCATTAAATAAACCTACTTTATATCAACAGTTATATAAAATTTGACTAAACATGGGGGAAAATCTAGAATTGCACACATTCTTAAGGCCCTCCAGGACCCAAACCATTTGTTTCAAGAGCACAAAGCTGGGCCCTGATAGTAAAATCAATTCTCTATCCAACCATATAAGTGTGCATAGGCCTAGATCTTACATATCTTAGCTGTTTGATTAAAAATTGGGGAGAAACATCGTTTTATTTAAAGTAAAATCCTACATTAACCACATTTTTAAGGTGCTCCAGGGCCCAAACCATAATTTGTTTCAAGAGTACAAAGTGGAGCCCTGGTGGTCCCAAGTATCCTCTATTCAACAATATATGTATGCGCTGGCCTAAACTATATATCTGGCCAATTTGATCTAGTCAGGGAATATACAATTTTATTTTTAAGTAAGATTCTGTTTAAAGCGCTCAAACGTCAAAATCATAGTTTATGTCTATTTAATAATCATTGAAAGTGTAAGGGCTCTACTTGTGTATTTTTTTAACCTCCTGTAATTTCTCCCTCATTTGTTGCACCCCTTGATTCTATCTTCCTTTCCCACCCATTATCCTTCCTCTACAGTAAAAAAATCTAACCATAAATGCTTGAACCTGACAAATTCTCCCTACAATCTTTTTCCTCTCATTCAACCTTCAATAGATCTTTATATTCTGCAACCCTCATCCCACCCCTGCCCAAATAAATCCACATAAACTATAAATAGACCCCTAAGACTTTGGTATTATGACTCATACTTCTAACCCAGACTAAAGGCAGAACCTGTTCCCCTCTCCGAAAGCCAGTCCCCACCAATATTTCTGAGAAATCTGCTGTTGTGCTTGAGGGAATCACATTCCGTGGGAATTCTGACTGAATCATGAATCTAGCACACTTTCGTAACTAAAGCAATTGAAAAACTGTCGTAAATCATTGCCAGCCATAGAGACAAGTTGTATTAAATCCATCACAATTACAATTCAACACTTTTCACTTTTAAAAACAATAACATCAAATTACTTTTTATTTGTTTAGAAAGATTTTCCTTACTGTTTTAGTAAATTTCATTATATCTATCTAAATAATATATCCAAAACTGTTTTGTGTATGACACCCTACTAGACAAAGCTTTCTAGTGGTAGGTGAACTTTGTAACAAACTTACTTATATATATCAGTGTAAATTAATTATTAATTTCAAAAACTATTTCTTTTATTTCGTCTTGGTTGCTCTTTCCAAGCCCACATAGGCAGGAACGCAATCTTATTGTCAATTTGATAATAGTCTTGTCGGCTTGTCAGGTCATGTCCAGGCTGGGTGTAGTTCTACTTAAGGGGTTTTTCCTAAATAGTTTCATTCTCTCTCTCTCTCTCTCTCTCTCTCTCTCTACGCAAATGCGCGTAAACTGCCTCCAAATTACACATACCTTATCTTTAACTCATTAGCATAATTAGTACATAAGAGTATAACCAAAATGCATAGTAAGACGCGCTGGGAACAAAATAACTATTTGGTTAAGGTTTTGAAGAATAAAAAACACAAATAACATAATACTTGTATTGCAATAAATTAAAGTAATAAAAAAAGGAAAAAAAAATCATAATTTAATCCTCAAAATTTAAAATATGAACAATTTTTTTTAAATATGAAAATAGACATGATATTACAATAAAAATAATCTGAAGTGTAAAAATTCTCTCTAAATCATAAAACCTCTTCAAATTTTACTATCAGGGCCATGCTTTGTGCTCTTGACAAAAATTCTGGTTTGGGCCCTGGAGCCCCTTAAAAATGTGTTTAGTGAAGGATTTTGCTTTAAAAAATATGTACTTCATGCTGTTTAGGCCAAATTACTCAGATTTTTGTTATAAGCCCAATTAAACATAATGCTAGAGATTTTTGGATTTTTTTTTTTTTAAATATTTCCTTTTTTTCTAAATTATTCTGATCACCTTCTATAAATTTTTTCTGAACTAATTTTGTGCTGGCTATATTTGTTTTTCTTGTGTTGGTTATAAACGTGTAGTTTATTGTGGATGTGGAATAGCTTAGCCCAATAATAAAATGGCGTTGTTAACGTAGGTAATGGTGTCAATTTTGTCATAGTATAGTATTTAAATAGAGGGTTGCCAACAAGATGATATTAGGGTTATTTATATATAAATATATATAAAAATATCTATATCTTTGTGTTTAAAACAAACACCTTATACACAGGTATATAATGTAATGTTTATAAAAATAATTCTAATAAATTAACATTCATGTTTAGATTGTAAAGTAGTAAGACAATAAGTAAAAAAAATACCTTATTTATATTAACATAGATATAGTGCTGCTCTCTAGTAAGCACGGAATGAGTTAAGGAGACTTTCTACTTCTGCCATCTATCGGACATGTGACACCTCAATTAAATGAATACAATTCAGGATTTTGTGGATATAATGCAAATATTTCTAGTGGATACAAATCAGACTGAATGGATAACATTCAGAATGGATACAATTCAGTATTTTGTGGATATTATGAGAATGAATGTAAATCAGACTTTTTTACTTGTGATGCTTATTTAAGAAATGTCTGAATGGAGACCATTCAGAATAGATACAATTCAGGATGTTGTGGATAGTATGAGAATGGATACAAATCAGACTTTTTATATGTGGTTCTTGTTTAAGAAAATATCTGAATGGAGACCATTCAGAATGGATACAATTTAGGATTTTGTGGATGTTATGAGACTGGATATAAATCAGACTTTTTTACTTGTGGTGCTTATTTAAGAAATGTCTGAATGGATAACATTTAGAATGTATATAATTTAGTCGTTTCTTTTTCCCACTTTCCGATATTTTAGAAAGCTGAAATTTGAAATTAACACTATAGAATACACCATTTTCACGAGAAAAATCCTAAATTTGAAAAATTAAAGATGGCGGATCCAATATGGGGGATGTAACATAGAAAAATTAAACTTGGTATGGACTCTATGAAACATGCCATCTTTATTAGAAAATTCCAAGGTAGTAGATCCAAGATGGCGCACGCAACGTAAAAAATGAGCCTCAGAGAGCAGAATTATGTATGGACGCTATGAAGAAAGCCATATTTATGAGACAAATCCGAAACTTGAAAAATTCAAGATGGCGGACGCAACGCATGAATTGAGAAAGATTTGGATGAAAATCTATGTTTGTTTTATTTGTAGCGGTATTGATATATGGCTTAGAGTAACTGTCTTATCATAAAAGTATGCCTTCTTTATGAGAAAATCTAAAACATGAACAATCCAAGGTGGTGGACGCAACTTACAAATTGAGTCCAATTTGTATGAAATAGGAAGATCAAAATTTCCTAGACTAACAGAAAAAAGAAGCTATCTGTGTGACAGAAAGTTTAAACATTCAATATTTTCTGATAATATTACTGCCCTAAGATAAATTTTATTGTTATATTAAACATTTGTTAATTACGGCTATAGCCTCATATAGATATCAACTTATTTAAATTGAAAAATCACTCTTGGACACATAAATTGAACACGGATATTTAATACATCATGATATGCGCTTTCGTACAGGTTGTCATTGTACAATTGACAGCATAAAGCGCTCCCGAGTCGAAGATGGCTGCGTTATTTGATAGATCGTGATAGTAATTGATCACTCATATGTAGCTGACGATTTCCGCACGTCCATTACAGACTCTGTCTTAAAATATTAGGGAAGAATGACCCTAGGCACGGGACAATTCCTGAATAGCTCACTGGCTAGAGCGTTGGAATACTAAGCCAAAGGTCACGGGTTCAATACCCGTGTCATTATTCAAATTTAAAGAATATTATATTTTGTTGCGGCTATAACCGTAAGTAGCAAACATATAATAAGCTTGGTTATTTAAAGTATATTTTTGTTACTAACTTAAAGCTTAGTTATAATCTTTGTCGGCTTATTTCAAATTAAGGGTGACCAAAGTCGATCGTTTGGCTAAAGTGGTTCATCTCGAGTGATATCCAAGGTTCTAATATCCTCCGGTGCATTATATAGCTGAAATAATACTTTATGATTGGTTCCTGTAGTTTAAAATGACTTACCGCAGTGAGAAATGCTTCTGGCACCTTTACAGCGGCAATCATCTCAAAAATGTTAACCAGATTTTGGGTTGACAAGAGTTTTGCGTGACTGATCGCGATAAAAATCAAGAGGAAACATGGGCCATACTGAAGACGCATGATTTCATATAACTGTAAGCACTAAAATAATAACTAAAGGCTACCGTCTTGTATGGAAGTTCACTCGACTAAGCTCTCAAAGTGTTTGATAAGACTAGTTGGTGTTGGCGATGGGTTGTGACAGTGTGCCATCCATTAGTGATAACAGGCACCTTCGTTAAATATAGAGGTTAGTTAGTCCTGGACTGACGTAATACCACACGATATACTGTCCTGTCATCCATGCTTGTGTGAGGAAATATTGGGATTTGATAAGCTGATCTCGACTAAACTGGACACAAACTTTAGCCTATATTGGAATATTTCCCTTTTGTATTCCTTTTAAAATGGGGCATGATTGTGTCGTGTTTTAACTATATTTAAAACAAATAAATTGTTTTAAGTGTCATTAAAATTCAATACTTTTTTTTCGCTCAAAACTTGGTTTTATTCCCAAATTGATGCATCCTTATATAAGATAAGTTACTTATACTAGCGGTTCTCAAAATGTTTTTAGATTGTACCTTTTGGCCATGACTAAAAGTTTAATGCGCCCCAAAGACAAAAAAAATCCAAATGACAAGCTTTAAAAAATATGACCACATGGCACATTAGGGATCTATTTAATCTATTGGGGAAAATATCCATCCGTAATCAAAATATTTAAAATGTGACAAATCTATTTAGAGAGAATCCAACTGCAATAGACTTAACATTATTTCTGATTGAGAATCGTTATGATCAGTTGAAAAAACATAATTTTACTGTAAAAAGTCTGTAGAAAAGTTTTACAAATTTTCTTCGTAAATTCGTTCAGAAATAAAGAAAAAAAAGTAAACCGAAACACAATATTTTCAAATAAAATTTTCAATTGTAATTCTGGAGCTGATATATTATTATGAATTCCAAAGTTTTTCAGTGAGAGGAGTGTGGCTGCTTGGCTTGGCACAACTATTTGATGTCTGGTTGTCCAGTTGAAACTTTCAAGGGGAGGTCCAGCTCCAAATTTAGCCTATTGTGGTATTTAGTTTTTAGGCACTTAAGGTACACCATGGATGAAAAACCACTCTCACAAAGATACGTTGTTGAGAAAGGCATCATAAACTGCTAATGTAGAAGGTGTCAAGTAGAGGGTTGAAAATTCTCAGAAATCAGCCGAGAGAAAATACATGATAAATAGGGGTGGAAATAACCAGATAACGGTAAATGCCAGCAATTAGGGCTTTCCATAGATCCCTTGTTATCTTGCCAACTTTCCCCTGAGAGTCGCGTACCCCCTGAAAGGTGACCGCGTACCCCAGTTTGAGAACCGCTGACTTATACTATCTAAATTGTATTGCAATGTTGTAGCTTCACTGTGAAGTATATTTAAAATTACAATTGATATTGTATTATTGGTATTGTTGATGACTGAGTAGACTTGGCATGTTCTAGCCTTGAAGAATGAGGAGCCCACGTTTCCATGTTCATATTGAAGTGTCATTCTAGCTACTGTCCTTGAGCAGTGATAAGAACACGGACGTACCTGTTGAGTGAATGTGAAACCAACGGACCCCTTGGAGTGACATTGAAACGATATGTACGTTTCTACTATCGAACCTACAAAACATTTTGTGGTGTTTTATCCTCCTGAGTGTAGAGGTTGGTTATCTAGATACTTCTGTACCATTAAAGAGGTGATAAAATAAATTACTATTATTCAACTTAAAATAAATTTTGAAACGAATAAATAAATGACAAATATAAAGAGCAAATGATTGTAGCTGCCTACAAAGATTAAATTGATTCTTTTTAGTATAATACATATGAATATTTATACTTACTTACTCTATGGCATTAGGAACTGGAATTTCCATTGCTGCACTTACAAAAGTACGACACCTATCCATATCTTGAGCTAGTTCGATCCAGTCTACATAATTACACCCTATCTCTATCTTGAGTTAATTTTATCCAATCAATCTTATTACACCACTGAGCTATGCAATCCCGTACAGTCATAATAATTGTACAAATGGCAACAATAAGCCAACTACCGAGTCGAAGATGGCTGCGTTATCTGATAGCTCGTGATATTAAAAAAAAATCACATATTTGTAGCCGACGATTTTCCGCACGTCCATCATAGGCTATGCCTTAAAATATGAGTTGAAGAATGACCCTGAGCACGGGACGAATCCTGGGTAGCTCAGTGGTTAGAGCATTGGCGTACTAAGCCAAAGGTCCCGGATTCGATTCCCGTGTTCAGGTGTCATTTTTCAATTTTCAGAATACCTATACAAGCTGTTTGTACTCTAGGCATATAGGTTTTTTTCTTTTATAACACACTTTGTATATTTAAGATATTTACCTTGACTCAATATGTGTTTATTGTACGAGTCAAATTGGTCAAATTAACGTTCACAACATATTAAATAAACAATTGTCAGACTAGTTTTAACGAGAATGAGAAATAAAACTTACTAAAACAAGTTAAAAGTATAAAATATCGTCAACATATATATTCAAAGATTTTATAATTTTGTTTATAGTATAAAAGTTGCAATACCCAAATTTGTCTTAAAAATATTTTAATTTATCTAAGTCTTATCTGATTTATTGTCCCGTTACTCTTTTAGGTGTTCCAGTTTATGATGTAGATTATCTTCAATAATCAATTTTATGAATTAAATAATTTGAACAGATATCTTTGCAATTTGTAAATGACAATATCTAAATGTTTAGCGTTTACATAATATATTTTATTCATTTATTCCTTACGAAAGATTCATTTAGAATGTTTTCTAAAATGTTAAGCTAGACTGCTGAGGACGGGGAGATCGAGGTTCGAATCTCGTTCGGGTGAAACAGAGGTGGTTTTTCCTAAATGGTTTTCCACTCTACCTCCACGCAAATGTGGGTTCACTTCCGCTATATTCAACTTCCCCAACTTCTAAACCATTAGCATAATTATTACTTAAGCGTATAACCCGAACGGGTAGTAAGACGCGGTGCTAAGTATTATTATTAATTATATTTTCCCATATGAGTCTAGACCACATGACAAGTAAGAAACAGACTCTCAACCTTACGGGGGTTTCGCTGCGCTCCTTTTGCCAGCTTGAGTCCTTCAACACTGGGCCTCGCTAGTGTCACTGCTGGATGAACAAAATATTATTTGTTTCTAAACGTATTGTTAATATGGTTTGCAATACTCTTAATTAGTTCATCAAGCACCAGGGTCATTAAAAGCTTTATATTACAGTAGTTTACAATAGCTGTATCCACATTAGAATTAAAAAGTCATAAAAAAAAACTACGTGCGGAATCACAGGTCAAACATATATAGACCATAAAAAAGAGTGAATCTTAGGGGAGCGGGGGGAATGTGCCACCATTCGTCCAGAAAGGGGTTATAAATATATTAATCCTCTAAGATTCTTTATTAAACGGGCTACTTGAACAATAATTTACATTTGATGCCCAAGATCAATCGGTAGTGAGTCTTCTTACGGAAATAAATGTCTTAGTTTCAATTGTCAGCAGTTGAAACCAGGGAATTTATCACGTTTAAATTATATTTTTTTAGCCACGCCAAGTGATGAGCCAGTGTTCTTTGGGATGATTTCTAGACAGTGGATATAAAATCAGTGCCACTAGGTAGTCTCACTATAGATTACTCTAGAATAATTGCGAGCCACAGGCTACTCTCGCAATATATTAAACTGCAGGGGTTCGAATCCTGGTCCACTGGCTGCCACCCTCTTTGGTCAGTTAGAGGTCTCCAGCTCAAATGATTATATTTGACATAGGTTTGGTAACAACATAATTACTTTTATTTTGAAACAATGAAAATTACTCTAAGGGGGTAAGGACAATGAAGGAATCCCGCATATTCATGGAGAAAGAGACTGGGGAACACCTCACAGGAATTAGAAATCCGATCTCCTGGTAAAACACCATGACGTGGAGCTAATATCGGGTTTCGAACTCCTGTCGTGTGTACTTACTGTCATAAACATACTAGCTGTTATGCATTGCGGGCCTGACGCTCGTGTGTACTTGCCATCATAAACATACTAGCTGTTATGCATTGCGGGCCTGACGCTCTTGTGTACTTACCATCATAAACATACTAGCTGTTATGCATTGCGGGCCTGATGTTTTAGACAGCGTGGTGGTGTGAATTTCCATTCTACCTACACGAAAATGTTGTACACTTCATTTGTACCACCTAGTATTTTCTTATAACTTTTAGAAGTGTTCTTTAGGTGGGGGTTCGGGTCTTTGCTAATTAGTATTCAGTATTCACTTATATCCTCGCAATATATTGGACAACCAATGACGTAGTACGGTTCAAGGAGTAAAGACAAAAACAAAAAAAGGGAGTCATATCTCTGTCAAAAGTGAGCAGTTTTCCATTGACGGTTTACCACTCTCCTTTTCACGCAAATGTGGGTACATTAAATTCCTCAACTATACCAAATTAGCGCCTATATAACAGCTCCTAACAGCCTTCCTCCTTTCTACGCATATCCTACAGCTCAAATAAATATGTTTTGCTAAAGTTATATTAACTACACATGTGTAATCAATAAAGTTTAACATTTACTACTCCGCTCTAATTAATATTTCATTCTGGCAATGTTGCCACGTGTATATTTCCATCTCCTTCCTGTCCTTCTCCAAGGCTTTTTCAACCAACATATTCTAGGGATTTAAAAAAATAATAACAACATTTTCTTACTAGATATTTTATTGACAAATAGCAAGTGATTAATAAATTTTATTTACAACATTCATAGCATACAACAGAAAAACATAAAGTTTTTTAAATGACATACATCAATATTATTTAGGTCTTGTGAGCTGTACGAGTAATTAAGCGAAGCTCATCTGGTATGAGGGGTTGAGGAGGTTGGAGTTCGAACACTGTCCTATTAAACTGAAGGTATTTCCAACTCTCCCTCCACACAAATGCGGGTACACTTACCCCTCATAAATACTTTCATCATTCCTACCCCATTAGCATATTTAAATTATTGTATGAGTAGTAATAATTACATTTATTAAATATGTATATGTACGTGCTAACACAAGATATTGAAAAAGTCATAATTAACAATTTTATTCACTAGATGGCGCAGAATGAAGGTGATTAATAAATTAATACAGGTGAATATAAGTTTGGTTTATCATTATAATTTAAATAGCGTTGTGCAAGATAACGTAAGTCGCGTGTGTGTTGCAAAGTAATAGGTTACTTTCTACTTGAGTGGTAACCTACCGTCACAATTTATAAATGAAAAAATTAATATATATATGTGTGTGTGTGTGTGTGTGTGTGTGTGTGTGTGTGTGTACGTCTGTGAACTTACCACCTTACCTGAAACAAAATTTAGTTAATTTACTAACGCTATCTAAACAGTGAAACTGTTTGCAATAATATGCTTGTAGGGTTATCCCAAACCAAATGCTGGTACACATGCTACCTGGTCTAATTATATTAAACGGAAAATCTGGTCAATCAGCTTTAACTGATTTTTGATTTCGACTTATTTTTCACTCTCGCAAATGTGGGGTGCCCTCAACCATTGGAAGGAAGTCTTTGATTGTATGACAGTTTTAACATACATTAGCGGTGTTAAAGATATCGAGGTTCGAATCCCTGTGGCCACGCCATCTAAATGTCAGGCTCATCTTATTCGAGTGGGGGTTTTGCAAATGCGGGATACACTCAACCACGGGAAGGAAGTATTTGATTGGACGCCCATTCTAACAGACATCAGCGGTGCTAAACCCACGAAAAATATCGAGGTTCAAATCCCTATGGGTACGCCTTCTAAATGTAAGTCTCATCTAATTCTGGCGGGGGGATGTTGGAATCAAATCCCTGCCGGGTAAACTGTTGGTAGTTGTCCCTCCAGGTAAAATGTTGGAACATTTTCTTAGTCATCCCTTCCACATTATCTTAGTTAATATATAGAAGCTTAGTCATAAAGGGTGCGAGTAACTCATCTAGTTATGATGGGGGATGTCGTAGGTTCAAATCTCCACTGAGAAGTACTGTCAGTATTTCTTACTAAATGGTTTCCCTCTCCTTCACTCCACGTAAACGCTGGAACATTTCTTCCTTACTCCTCCCTACCACGTAAAGTGCTGGAACATTTTCTTAATCATCCCTACCATACTATCATAATTAATATATATATTTTTAGCCAGGAAGGGTGCGTGTAACTCATCTAGTTATGATGGAAGTGTCGTGGGTTCGAATCTCGCACAGGTGAACTGGGGTGATTTTCTACTCTCCCTCACTCCACGCAAACGCTGGAAGATGTCTACCTTACTCCTCCGCCAACAGTGGTCCATGTTGGTATGGCGGATACCTACATCCACGCATGTCAACGGACGATATCATACAACCAATTTTAGTAGACTTTTGTGAGGGATAGCAGCCCCTAACTGAGGCTTCCATTTGGAGAGAGGCCCCTGATTGTGAATAATCAGAGCTGTGTAAATGCTTGTCTTGCGACATCACCCTAATGAACGATGACGTGACCACATAGATGGTGAAGAGGGAGGGGGAAGGTTGCGACACCAAAATATATTCAGAGTCTTGCGGCTGGGAGCCATTTTTTCCAGGGCTATATAGTAAGGGCTGTCTCACTACGGCTCTGGAGGTGGTCCTCTCTCATTCAAGACGTGACGTCACCGGCATGATGGAGCTCGAATGACACACAAAGAACACTAGAAAGTTCCAAAACATAACTCACATTTTCTCATAAACTACTTGAACAATCACAGTCATTTTTTCAAAATTTGTTATAAAAATCTTTTAAGACATGAGGAAATTATTTACATTCCCATATTCCAATTGGTTTGCTTTTAAGAAATTGTTTTCTAATGAAAGAACTATAATGAAGTTTTTATAGCAGACACCTTTTCACTCTGTTGAAAAGTTTTTTCCTAATTGAAATAGATGGGTAGTATAAGCGTATGAAATGATGACCATGAACTGAA
>CABFWB010005937.1:17597-38602 GCA_902151455.1 Timema bartmani | reverse complement strand
ACCCATCGAAAAAATATTTTATATCCAACTCAAGTTCAAACATGATTTCCTAAACCTCTCCCTTGAATCGTATCCAAGAATGATAAATAATTAGTAAGGACCTTATAGTAAAGTTAGATTCGCAAAGAAAACTAAATAGCAGCCGTAAATTCACATAACGTGGTGAAAATATGTTTATTTAGAGAAATCATTCATAATATTCACTTTACCTCGCTGCCACATTTTCTCAGTTAGATAGTAAAATAATATGTTTAAGTCATGTAAAAACGTGATTTGCAAGTAAAGTAGAAGAAATATACAAAAACCGGCGATGAGAGAATGGTGTCAGATATTAAACAGAATATAATTAATGTTGATTAATAAACCCTGGTGACCTGGCGGTCTAGGAGTAAGGTGTTGGCCTTATGTGCTGGGGGTCCGGGTTTTGATCCTCGGTTGCCAAACCCTTTCTTCACCTCTGACAAGATGTGTATTAATCATAACTTGTGAATGTGAGGAATGCCAGGCCTCCATCGTAGTTCGGATTCCACGTTAAACTGCAGGTCTTCCATTTCATCTCACAATCATGCTACCACTACACATTAGCGTAAGTGCGTATAGCCCTGAACGGGTAGTAAGACGCGGTGCTAATAATAATGATTTATAAACAATCATTTTCAAAATAATGATGTATTTTATGTGCGTACTTTTTAACACAAGATTCGAACTTTGTCCTCCACGCCATGATTAACTGGAATACACAGCATGAGAACCATTTAAGAAATACCACCTAATTAAACCCAATCAGGATTCGAGCCCTGACTTCCTTGTCACAGGCTAAACGGACTCAATTAACTTGACATCCAAGCCGTGGTATTCCTCACTCTTCTTCATATAAGTTCCTCCCCTATCGCCACTCCTTATTTCGACCCTCCCATAAAATTCTCTTGTCTAGTACCTCCTTGACTCTGGAAGCCTAGGCTGTAACATCCAATTGAATTACTACACTCCAAACTATCAACACCGCATGGCTAGAGAGGACAATACTTATAGTGTAGGCTGGCCTGTTAAACCACTGAGCAAGATTGTTCGCTGTACTCATTTAACGGCATCGACCAATAAGCACTGACTCGAAGGCCAAACAAAACAAACTAAAAAAATATCATTTAATAAGAAGACTATTACGTATAACAATATTCACCCGCTTTGGTGGTCACATGTTATAAGACGCTACAATAGACTAGACTGACAATGACGGGGAGATCCAGGTTCGATCCCGGTTGGGTTCGCTGAGAGGTATTTTTCCTTAATGGTTTTCAACTCTCCCTCCACGCAAATGTGTGCACACTTCTTGTAAATTGAGCGTTCCTCAACATTAACACATTAGAGTAGGCCTAAATCGTATACAGACGTAAAACCCGAATGGATGCTGTGCAGCCAGCGCTAATATATATATATATATATGTGTGTGTGTGTGTGTGTATGTGTGCGCGCGCACGCGCGTGTGTTATTTGATTCTGAACCGACATCATGTGGAATTATCTAAACTTACATAATACTATATTTATCTCTTAAAATAAAAGGAATAAGCACACTTAAAGTGTTCTCTGCCCAGTAATGAGCCAAAAACTATTTTAAAATGTTTAAACGTAAAATTAAAAAAAAATTATACGGCTTAAAGCAACCAATTTAGTGTGAAGAGCCCTACCTATAAATTAATGAAGGCCTACTTCAATAAATTCTTACATATTTACTAATAGGGGTAGTATATGTGTGGTGATTAAAATTGACTAGTAAATTGTTCCACCTCCTTGTTATAAAACCTGTCCTTGAGCTTATGAACACACTTTTGTCCACTACATTGTAATGTATGGAATTGGGAAAATTGATATTGAGGATTTTGATATACTTATACAGATCAGCCAAGTAGAGCCAACCTTTGAGCTAAATAAAGACACACTTTGGTTTTATAATATAACTAATATATAAACTCAAACAATCGATTAGTTGCATAAACGAATCATATTACACGTGTTTAAATATCATGCCATTCTAGTCCAGTTTGTCGATGATGGGGAAGTTAGGACTAGAATCTCAGCCGAGCTTATTGAGGGTGTTTATTCATGAATTGTTTCAAACCGGTCCTCCATGTAAATATGGATACACCCACATTCAATTCAACCTCCTTTTCCATAACTCACTAGCGTATTAATATGCGTATAGCCCGGGCGGGTAGTAAGACGGAGTTGTTAATTTTGTTTGATATATAAATATATTTTAAAATATTTTCTTGGCTATATTAGTCCTTTCGTTGTAGCACAGAAAATTGCAATATAATAAACTGTCTACGTTTCTTTGAATGTTGTATATAGTATATTTTAGTTTTCATTACAATCTCTGAAACTTCAAACAAACAGATGGGAAGTGGATATAATATTATGTTCCTTGTTTGGCAATGAAAAGTTATAGCACGTGGAAAATAAAGACCAATAACATATGAACAAAGACCATAGTATTGGACTTTATGTTTACGTGTATATTGTCAATTATTTTCAAAATAAAAATCAATTGACATTTACAAATTAAATTTTTACTAACCCACACCCACGACCTCACTAACGGTATAGTTGGTTTTAAAAATACGATCATTCAAATAAAAATATTTCTAATATTCTCAGAATATTGTGAATGCCAAACTTTTCACTGCCAGGCCTAACTTCCACTAGATCTCGGTTTAAAACCAACCCCCTACCACTGGGCTCATTTATTACACCTTGCTGCAAACCGGCAAATTATGTCATCGCTTGTCAGGCCACCACTTCACCAGGAACTCAGTCCAATCATATTGATATATAAAATCTAAAATTGAATGGATGAAATTCATCCAGATATATATTACAGCACAACAATGGGCTAAAATGAACCATAAATATTAGGCAACAGAAAAAAATATCCTGTTTAAACTTCTTCAGGACTCACTCCAAAACACCTGATGTATCATGCTAAAACATGCCTGGATTAATATTAAAAAAACTACAACGAAATTGGTTAAGTGGTTCCATGGATATATACAAATATCCAGCTGACACTTCAACAGGACTCACACCAAAACGTCCGATTTTAATTATTATTCTAAAAAATGCCTGGGTAAATACTCTACAGACTAATAAAAACTACACCACAGTAATTGTGTGGTTCCATAAATGTATTCAAGCAATCGGCTGGCCTTTTCACCGGGACTTACAGTTAACCTNATCCGAGAGTTTGGGCTACAACCTAATACATTAAATTTATAAAAAAATTATAATCAACGTAAATTTTAATAAACCACAATTTTTCTCAATCAAAGTAGGCCCTATTTATCAAAATTTTTACTAATAATCATATTGTGGCTGCTATGGTAACATTAAATAAAATATGGAATCGAACTATGGTCCCTGAAAGTATTACACAGTCATAATAGCTTTGAAGACACAAATAAATACACTTTTATAACTAAAATATTTCCAAAGGATGAAATTTTATCAAAAAACTTATCTAACCCGGAAATAATTTTATATAAATATTTTAAATCAGGATTGGAACCCTTAAATTATGTAAGTTTTTTAATCTCAGCTTATTACAAATAAAGTAAAACTCTTTTAGAGTTATTTGCGTTAAATTTGTGAAATATAATAATTAATCATTAATAAATTTATAATTAGAAATACACAGTAATGAAGATTCTGAAAAGGGGAAGCCTTGCTTTATGGTACCATGTAAAAACAATTAATGTGGGTAGCAGTGTCAAAATAATGTTTGGCGTGGTTAAATATCTAATAGCTTAAAAAATACCAGCCCATGTGTTAATGACAGCAAATATAATTAATTAACTAAGTATTTAACTTATAATTATTGATTTTATCATGATCAGAACAATAAAGACAAATTAATTTATATCATATCATTTGGGCATTGCTAAAAGACATAATCCCTCCCCCATCACTCCTTCCAAACAGTCAAGAAATAATTTAAGGACTTAAGGCTTTCTCTAAATACGGCCTTGGGCGTAGCTAGGCAAACTAATCTGCACCACGCGGGCTGACACAAAAAGTTGCTACCTTACAATTTCGACGCAGTGTACATTTAAAGCAACTCAACCAATCGGTCTTTTTTTAGTTCAATATGACCAATTAGTTTGATTAAATAAAAAGTGTATCTTTTATAAATCAAATTTGGTTCATCAATTGTATTTACATTTAGAGTATTAACGGATATTTTTGGTATTTTTAGAAGTTAAAAAAAAATGTTACTAGTTTATAGGCCCAAACTATTTGTTTAAAAAATGGTGTACAATGAATATCCAAATATAACCGTTAGATTTTATGGAAAATTTAATTTCAAAAGGTTAAAATAATAAGTACAAATTTGGAAGAAAAGACATACAAATACGGATGCCATTCAATTTTAGCAAGATTTTATTTTTGGTAAAGTATCAAACTGGACAGTAGACATGTAAAAGTGAACCTGTCACCACTTGAAGTATCAAACAAATAGCAATATTTATAATTAATTATAAATAATAAGCTACTTTAATAGTGAGTTTATAATTATTTGCACCTCTATTTGTACATGCGTATTTATGGTTAATTATGGCTAAGCAATTAAATAAATAGCAAAATTTATGGAATAAAAATGTCATATTTATTACATTAGATTCAATAATTTAATTATTAATGCTTTAATAGTTTCGTAACCACCCCGAAATGGTTTCTATTTTTTTGATACCTACTTATTTTCATTAGTTATTACATTAGAATTTCCTTTAAATTTTGAAGGTCATTTCAAAGTTATTTGCAAGTAAACCTCATTGATATGTGAATAAGTAATTTTGACTCAGAAAGCGAGAAATCGCCGTGCAGATGTCCTGCTTTTACACAATATTTAATTCTACAATGCGTTATTTTCAAAATATACTTCACGACAAAATTAAGTCGTAAGATTCCAAAATGGTTCTTTTTTTTTTAACAGACCTATATTTTAATTTTTATTAATAGATAAAATGTGTGAAAATATAACATATAATTTTTAAAGACATATAAAATACATTTTTATTTAATTCTACGATGCGTTATTTTCAAAATATACTTCACGACAAAATTAAGTCGTAAGATTCCAAAAAGGTTCTTTTTTTTTTAACAGACCTATATTTTAATTTTTATTAATAGATAAAACGTGTGAAAATATAACATATAATTTTTAAAGACATATAAAATACATTTACTGAGTAATAAGACTAGGCTTGATGAAAAAGGGCTCTAAATGTATTCTTTCTCTAACAAATATAATAATTTCTTAGTGAGCTCACAAAAATTTTTTTTAAGATATTTTAGAACCAGCTGCGAGCTTTTCTCTTTACTTTTAGATAAGAAGATTCGTAGTTTTCTTTTCACACTTTCTTACTGAAATGACTAAAGGTGATTTCAGGTGAAGGCTGAAACCGATAAAAAGCTTAGACTCAATACAGAAGGAGATCCATAGAACCACATAGGATATTGTATTTTAAGCCGTGTGGCCTGACAGCTATTAATAATTTATCGCTGAACGAGGCGGCCGTATTAAACTGTATTTCGCTATTTATTAATATAATATATATTTTAAAAACTATTTTAGTTTAAATGTATATTTTATTTTGGATTACCAATTAAAGTTTTATCGGTTAAGAAATTGGCTAAGAAATGTTAAATAAATAAAACTTATTTTCCTATTTTAAGTGATCTCGCTGCAATCCTGGAAAATTTATATTTTCTACCTCATTTAATAGTGTTTTCCCCAATAATTTCAACCCACCCTACACCCACTCCTCCATTTTAACAGCGATTTTAATTTCTAAACGTTTACGATTATTGTCTGCTCAATTTTGATTTTCCACCACATGGAGTGGTTGTTTTTATTAGTTTTGTAAATGTTAAACCTGTCCAAACTCACTCCAAATTTCTTCAGCTCCTACAAAAAAAATTGTCAAATTTTAAGATGTATTTGGTTATCTGAAATGTTCCCTTTACCTACTTGCTAAATTCCAGTTTTCCACCCCACTGAAAAATAGGCTAGTTGTTTCTATTAATTTTGAGCACCACCACCTTCTGCGCCTGCACCACGGGACCCTTCGTCTCGAAGGATATGAGTTTTACCAACCATTTTCCCCCTCTAAAACCCCCTATGGGATGAGATTTAAAAAAAACTCTTAAAAAAGAAACACACAATTTTATAAAGGACATATACAATTTAAAGGTTTATGTCCATTGGCTCTAAAGATACATCAATGAATTTGAAAACATTCAACCCACACTTTTTAACACTTTAGAGATTGAGTTTCGTAAAACCCTTTCTTTTCTCTTGCCTAGGGCCTAAAAGGAAACTTCCCGCAAAATTTCAAGTTCAAAGGTTGAGGGGTTGGAGAAATACGGTGATGACTGAGTCAGTGAGTGGGTTCGATTCCCGACCTTCTTGTTGCCGAGAAATCAAACCATATGGGACCGACGCATTTTCCACTTGAACACAGGTGTGTTTTACCTTATATATATATATATATATATATATATATATACAAAGTAAATATATAGATATACAGTATATACATTGTTGAAGGAATACTCCACTAAAGAGGATTAATTAAATAATTCATACACTTTTACTAAAAACATTCAGACCCACCTTGATGGCGTAGTTAGCTAATGCACTAGTTTCGTGTTGAGCTAAACTACCGAGGACGGGGAGATCGAGATTTGAATCTCAAACGGGTGAACGGGGGGTGGTTTTTCTTAAAAGGTTTCCAATCTTCCTCCACGCAAATGCGCATTCACTTCCTCGATATTCAACCTTCCCTACTCCTAGCCCATTAGCATAATTAGTACTTAAGCATATAACCTGAACGGATAGTAAGACGTGAAGCCAAGTATTATTTAAACATTGAGAAAAGAGGAATATATCTCTTCACCAACGAGAATAAACAATATATATCTTCTATTTCAAAGTTTTGAATCAAATATATATTTTTATAAAAACCAACAGTTTCTGGGCTATATATTATAGATAATATATCGCAATTAATACGGTTTGATTGGAGTTTAATGCCTCGCGATTGGGAGTCAATTTATTGTGCTACGGATTGTTTGTCCCGACCTTAGAATCAATTAACATGATACGGTTTAATATTGGTCTTTATAGCCCCGTGATCGAGCGCCAATTAAAATTTTTACCGTATAATTAGGCGATATTTGCCCCCTGATCAAGCACTTATTAAAGCGGTACGGATTGTAGTGATTGAACACTATCTATAACGATATTAATTAAACAAGACTTTTGATGTTGCACACGATTTATTAAGATGATTTAATCTTCTGCACTGAATATTTAATATATAATGATATAGTTTTAGTTAAACTACAGATTATTTTTCTGTAATTTTACTCGCTAACATTTTCTGTGTACTCTACGGATTTAAGTTAGTGGAACTTTCATTTTACTATCACTCTGTAGATTTTAGTTACTGGCACTGTGTGTATTCAGCCGTGAGGCTGTTGCTCGACTAAGAATATCCAAATTGATAGAATCGTCAAGCTAGGTCATCCTAGAAAAGGCTGACTTTCTGTTTGAGTGCCGAGTCACTGTCGTGAGTCTTAACCTCGTGAATGATTAATTAATTACCTATGAAGTGAAACCAATGAGAGGAAGCTGTAAAGAAAGTTACAGAAGTATTAGTACATACACTCTGAGATGGTATATGATGATTGTGAGTGATTGCGCAGGGTCTCGGGTATAGGAAGGATTTTCTTTTTCTTGGAGTAAGGTAACTGGGTATAGTAGGAATGATAGTTGTGGGTGATGGCGTAACTGGGTATAGTAGGAATGATAGTTGTGGGTGATGGCGTAACTGGGTATAGTAGGAATGATAGTTGTGGGTGATGGCGTAACTGGGTATAGTAGGAATGATAGTTGTGGGTGATGGCGTAACTGGGTATAGTAGGAATGATAGTATTTTTCTTCTTAGGATGGGACCAGCTGTGATGGATACATTTACATTCACCATTTGGGGCCGACAACGGCGCCAATATTAACTGATGGATTCATACGCACAAGTTGCTTATATATGAACTACCCCTTGCCTCTTAAACCCCTTGTCACCAATGTCATAGCTCATAACTGACTTATAGAAAGACTCCTATTGGGTATAGGGAGCCAGCGTCATAAGATCTTTTCAACACTAGGGAGTTGATCTTTTAGAGAAAAAAAGGTTACATTAACATTACTGCTAAAAGCGCGTGATTTTCCATGGAAGAAGTATTAAAAGGATTATTTACTTATAGTACTTTAAAGAAAATTACACTTCATCCATTACATTTCGAATATTTTAGAAGGGTCCAAAACAATATCATTACAATATATTTGCTTATAGCTTAGAAACATTTGTTTGAAAATATATAGACCTATTTCAAGTAAAAGATTTTTATAGTTGTTAAATGTACTACAATTTTACAATAAGTTATTTCATATCGCACATAGTTGCAAAGATATCGTCCAAATTTGAAAATACCCCTCATAAAATGTCCACTCAAAGACATTTCCATGGGCTGATTAAAATTTCCATTTTATTTGTAATTTTTTTCTATTTATTTGAGTTGATCAACGTGCACTTTCTGAACTGATTGTGTCCGCACACGACCTATTAACAAACTTAAATTTAAAAGAGACACAGCATCCAGTCCCCCGACCGTTAATTCATCACTGTGAAAGAGGAAATCTACATATCACCAATGATAAATATTACGGCCATGCCAGGACACGATCCCTAAATCCCTAACTCAGTATACAGACACTCTACTGAATGAGATAAGATTTTTTTTTTGCGTGTGGTATCTTTTACCGGGAAAGAACTACTTTCGGACGGGGCGGATTCGTCCACGTGGTTTGATCCGTACGGAAATTGGTAGCTGTTCAGACGTCACGGAATCCGTGCGGAATATAAAAGAAAATTTAAATAAAGCATCGTTATTATTTACAAAGCCAAAACCTGTTGAATCTTACTGAAATTCATTATGAAGTATCAATATAATAAATAGATACCCATGTGTGGGATTTTTATATAAAATTCATGTTTTTATCATGGAATACCTTGATTAGATGGCACAGTATCTTGGGTGATGATACCCCTTAGTATCTTTTTATCCCTTTAGATTTGTATGTGAGGCTCCCGTAATGTCGTGGGAAATATTATGTTACAGTATCGCGTGTAATATTGGCGTTTATATATATTATACATCTTAACTTCATTAATCAAACTTTCTACTTCTTTACAATCAAGCAATGATTAATATTTGTTGCCAGGAAATATGATATATTTCAATATATTATAATAGTGGTTTCCTAGATACATACTATTGTTGTGTTTAATTTTATCCAGCTAGAATATTTATTTTTCATACGTATATTAAATAATTTAAATAAAACTATGTTGTGAGTGCCATAATATTTTCATGGTAAAATACATCGCTATTTAAAACTTCATCTTGTGTGTTCTGTCACCAGCCAGTAGAACAGTCTCCAAAACTTTCACAATATATGCCCCCTTTTTCTTTTAAACAATCTAAAAAATTGTAAAGATCGAATTAGCTCTTTTAATACAAAATCAAAACAAAGGGTTTCTACTTGTCGAATCATTCTTTTTTTTTTTAAAGATCTGGACATTTTAAAACCAGAAAGAAGACGATATAATTTCAACTGGAGGAAGGGTTCTTCAAGGTCCTTCAAGTTCCTTCAAGTTTTATTTATATGTATTTGTTTATTTATATACATCATTTAGAAATAATATGAATTATTGGGGAACAACAGCTATGCAGGAAACACAAGTAGAATAGAATAACTAAAGTTCGAATTAACGTAAAAGTAGTAAGCTTATTTGCTACTAGATTTGACCAGTTTTGGAGGTCAGCAAGTTGACCACTAGACTACGTTGGGGAGGCGCGGACATTATTTTCTTTCCACTGTAATTAATATTCACCATATCTCTGTATTGACTTCTTTAATATTTTTCAACTGATTTTTTAAATTCTCCATGAACAACACCACTGAAGTTTCAATACCATTATTCATTCCTCTATACGCTGCTACATTTATTTCCTTTGATTTTTTAAAATTGTTGGGTTGACATGACAACAGATTTTTTGGAAGAAATAAACAACCAACGAACGCTCGTATTTTTCTGAATTAAAAATTTAGTTTGGTGCGAGCTTAAAGTTCAATGTTATTTTATTTTTCTTCGTAATTTCTTCCGAAAACCAGTGTTGATTGAAGTCCGAACTGCGGGGCATCAGAATGAATACAAATCTCGTCTACACTAGCTGCCAGAAGGGAGAGATATTCATAATTAAATATTGGAATGGTGAATCAAGCTGATTGGTCAAGTATGTTCATCAAGATAGGAAATTGAAGGTAGATTTATACCTGTAAGAATTTTATATTTACTATTATCGGTCTCAAAGGCTGCAGATACGTATACATCTTTTGGTTTATTAAGATTTTTTGGTGTGTATCTAAATCAGGTAGCAAGAGGAGCGGTACTCCATAGCTTGTCTATCTCTATAAATCACAGTTTATTGGTATTGGTGGGGTATCTTACCAATCAACTGTAAATATAAGATCAATATTTGCGTTATGGTTCTAATTGAATAGTTATGTCTAAGGTACTGAAACTCATAATAAAATGGAACTTAATTTTAAAACCCTAAAACTGTATAATTAAAATTATGAATTATTTTGGCGTCAAATAGGTAAGACATATTTGTTTTTGTGTTATTTTTGTTAGTAAAATTAAAATTTAGTGAACACTAATAAAGTGATAATATTTTTTCTCATACCAACACAACATATTACATTGCCGCATACCTCTGGGTATTCTAACCCAATTTTTAAGTATGCACTTTTAGTATCACTCACAGAATTTATTTTCTTCTTTCAAAACAAGGAGCGTGAAGTACCGCGATGATTCTCTAACAGGTAAGTCACCATGGTAATTCCCTTAATCTCGTCCCGGTTACACTAGAATTACAGAAGTACCAACCTAAGCATTTCACCATGAATACCTTGAGAGGTGGAGTATCACCTAGGTGGTTTACCGATTGAGTAGCTGGTGAGGGTAGAGATAGTTTTTTTTATAACACCTCAAAGTCTTGAATATTTCAGAAACTGTGAGGATGATTTTTAAATTATTCTCATATAACTAAAGAGAAAACATTGTAATGGTACATTTTGACTTCGAGATTACGATGAATCGTTAAAAAAAAGTGTTTTTTTTTTCTATTTTGTATGTCTTTCTGTCTCTTGGCCTAGAGCCGAGACCATTTTTCAGAGGGTTGAAACCTCTATCTATAGTATATATCTATAGTAGTAAAGAGGTTGTACATAGGACTGTTTGGAATCATCCACTCGACCCTAAAGTTAAGGGTAGTTTACAAGAGAATTTTTTCAAAATCATTTATAAAGATTTTGATTAAAATTTGTATCCAGACACTTTTTAATATCACAAACAAAATGATGTAACTAATTTTACCGGTAAAATGACTTAAAGGTTTGCTTACATAGGCGGATATCAACAATGTTGATAATATCTGAGCAACTCTTTGAAGTACGAAAAGTTGTAAGACTATTAAAAATAAACACTCTTAATAGAAATATAATTTTATAATTAAATTATTCCCAAAGAAATAGGAAAATATATATTTTTATACATAGGTCTGGGAAATGTGGATATGATTGTTATGCTCTATAATAGAATGTGATAATTTTTTACTATTATGATTCTGCAACAATTTATATTATTTAGTTTCAATGGCTTACGGATTTTTAGTAAATATTTCTATTTTTAGTTAATAGAGCGATAAAGTCTGTCCGGGGCACCGTGCAATTATTTTTCCATCGAATTGAGAAAGAATATTAGTTTTAACCTAAAACTTCATTATTTGCTCATATAATTTATTACTTATGACCTTCTCAATAAAATGGCTATGGTATTTTTCCATGAAAGTGAGAGTTTTTATTCGTTTTACCCTAAAATATAGCATTGTGGTTTATATACCATCTCTGAACTGTTAAATGGATTCAGCTTATTTATTAACAATTGTGATGATACTTCACAATCTCATATATTTGCACAGCACTAATTTCAATCAAAATTACTGAAATATAAGATGGTGGACATATGTTAATATGGACCACGAGAAATAACATTTTTCTAATTTTTTTCCCATTAACTTATTTAGGTTTTTATAAATTTTTTATAAAATTAAACATTCTGTTTGTTGAAAATTCAACAAGATTTTCTTAGCTGCAACTGAAGAACACAGCTTAAGCAATTTAATCACTATGTATTTTTTTAAATGATTTTATTTTAATATAAATTCTTATTGCAAATATATTTGATTTCATGCTTTTTACTTTGAATGTTGACTTTATTTAAATCATTCTTATTATATTGTAGTGTTAAACACTGTAATCGTGAAAAAATGGCCTAAGGGAATATATTTTGTATTTCATTTTCAACAATTTTTTGAAGTGATTAAATAATCACTTTGATTACCTTGAAGATTTCTAAATGTCATGTACCTATATATAATACTTTTAAAATGTAATGTTAAATACTTACACCTATAAATTACTACTGGTTTAGATGGTACATCCAACTTTCATAGTTTATCTCTAAACATGAACTATTTTACAGTAAAACATTGACTCCCTCTTGAAGATTACGATAGCCTTGTTCAATTGACTATCTGGTACATCTTCAACCAAACTAAACAAAACATAGCATGGGACAATAGTCAGTCATTGTACGTCATAAGAGAAGGAAGAAACCTTAGAGCATTTCTCAACAGGTACTTCCGGTCTCCAGTCAGTCAATAAAGTGGTGCATTACCTCGGAAATTCGAAACACACAAGTAACATGAACAAGATGGCATACCAAATAACTTTATATAATTATGTCCGTAATAATAACTAGTTCACACTTACAAAACACTACTTATAAACTAAAATTATAAATTGTATTTGTTGTCTAACTGCAAGGTAGAAATTTTGATTAAATTAAAGTAAAAAAACTGTGATAAATAGCTCTATTACATTCAATGAAGTTAAGACTACTACCTTTCAGTGTGAACGGGATGTACAATAGATGGTGTTGAGTAAGATAAGAACTAGATAATAATTCTTTATGTAGAAAATACAACAGAAATAGTTCTGTCACTGAATGCATTGTTTCTCAACATACAAGAATCCCTAGAGAATAATAAGGTATTGGTCCTTTTGGAATATTCGATATTCAACCTCTCCCAAAAGAATGATGAATTTAAATTAATTCACCATTTATTAAATTAATTAAAAAGGCCTTTTTTAAATTAAAGTTAAACTTAATCTTTTTATTGTGGTTTTAATAAAAATGGTGGAACACATATTATGATAGTCAAGTTCAGTCTTTGCTTTTACATTGTGCGTTCGTATTTCTTTATTCATTATTCAATTTAACTGCTGAGATCTGCCTGATAGACATCATATTTATATCTCTTTACATTAAAATTATAAATCTCTAAAAAATTTCAGTGATATAGTCCAAACAATCAACGCAAAGGACCAGATTATGACTACAGAAATTGACACAATTTGATTAGATTTTTAGTGTCTGGTGTTAAAATCCTTTCTGAATACCTAGAAAGGTCAGACATGAAGCTGGTCAATTGGACTCTTATAGAGTCTGGTGGTAAAATACCGTCTGAAGACCTAGAAAAGTCAGAGAGGAAGTTGGTCCATTGGACTCTTAGAGTCTGGTGGTAAAATGGGGATCAGGGTGCTCAGGCGCTCGTCCGGCCCGACGTACTGCGGCCACGTGCGCTCTGGGCCCGCACATATTTCATATAAACGAGCACAAGACAGTCTTTGCCACCTTCCAGTACTGAGAGATCTCTAATAATCCTGTTGGGTGACTCCACGGGGTGGCCCCTGGGCAATGTGACGGACGGGGTCCGGCATAGCTAAGACCCCGATAAGGTTATCCGTATGTGAAAAGGGGGATACTCCCCTTTCTACACACGCCAAGCAGTTGGTAATGCCTATCCGTGTAGTGGGAATAGCTAGTTAGGGCACCTCCTCAAGCTCTTTATTTTTTTATTCCCAAGTAAATTGCCCAGATACACAGGGCTATGCTCAGAGCATCTGTCGCAACAGTCCTATACGCAACAGAGAGCCTCAGAAGGATGCTCCTCTGAAAACTCCTAATTGTCCTTTTCATTTTTACCTTCCTCAACTGCTGCGCCCTTGCGCTGGCCCCGTAACCCACTATAGAGACCAGAAGTGCATGATGGTATGAACGGATTAAGAACAAAGACAGTCCAAATCTCCCTTGTCCAATACTGATTATTTTATTCATCACTCTCAATGACCTTGCAATTATGCTCTCCACGTGTGCCACGAAGTAACATTTCTCATCCAACACAACGCAACACAAGCTGGTTGATCTGCTACGTTTTATTGTCTCTCTTCTTATTTTAAATATAGAGTCTCTCTTAAGCACTCCCTTGAACAGCACGTATGTGGTCTTTGTGGGTGCCACACTCATCAATGATTAGCCTACTGTCACAATTAGTGCAGTAGCTGGTATTTGCTGAATCCTAAAACCAACTGTACTATAAGACTCTTGAAAGCATACAATATCCACCTGAAGTTCCTCTACAACTTTTCTGGTTTCGTTAATAACGGTATCACACCACAACATTTTAACTGCCCAATTTCTATTGTTTGGTTAACTATCACGAATTATGTGTGAAAACATAGAATTTGGGCCGAACCTCCTTTGAATTAAACGCTATGTCGACCATTGGCATCACAAAGTGTTAGTAACTTTCAACATTGAATTACTCATTCCTCCTTTCGAATACCTTTTTCACCTTGTCCAGTAGTAGTTTAGCATCTGTTGGGAGGTTCATCGATCTGAGCTGGATCCTATCTAAAGCTTCAGGGGTAGGAAAAGCTAGGGATCATACCTTATTATAAGCAGTCGTGACCATATGCCTCATCACCAAATTGAGAGTTTGTTGCTCTTCTAACCTTGAAATCTGGAGGGTCTCCTAGAAATTCCCATATATTGGTCCTGGGTCTAAAAGGTCAACCTGACCACTCGGGTTGTTTTATTCTTCTACCACTGCTCCATGCATTTCCCCCTCTAATTCTTTCCCTTTTTCTGCAGGTGCTACTAGTTCATCCACTAGATGTACCTTACCTCCAATTCCTTTAGTTCTCTCTCCAATTTATTCTGTCATTCTACCTAGGTACTACTGGTTCTTCCACTGGATGTACCATACCTCCAATTCCTTTAGTTCTCTCTCCTATTTCTTCTGTCACTCTACAATTTACAAGTATGGGCTCCTTCTCCCAAAGTTTACACTTTCAATCTCCCATTTACCCCTTTTTCTTTGTGTTCCTCTGTTCCTCATGCTCAGATGACGATGTCACTACGAGCTTCATCTCCTCTCCTTTCAACTCAATATCCTTTCCAAGCTGTAATTCAACATTCCTGGTAGCCATACTCACCCTATGGTCAGTTGCCCTCCTCATATTCCTCTTCGTCCTTGACGGCGGTTCATTTTTCACGGACATGTGAAGCTATAAGCAGGAATTTAAAAAAATATATTTAATTTATATTAACTTAATTAACAACTATAAAAATGACGATATATTAATGCCGAGAGACAGATTTATCACAATATTTCATATAGTTATGTAATGGGGGTTGTGGTAGCTCCTGTATACGAACATTGCCACCTGGAAGGAGAAATTTTAAAATTTTGATTATACTTACGTAGGCCTACTCCTTTACTCTTTGTACCATTTTTAATTATTTCACCTTTTTAACCTTTATAAGTATTTTTGGATGTTTAAACTATTTTGCTCTTCTTATTCGCTATACCCTTTTATCACTTGCTTTTACTTACTTGGACGTTGTCATTAGAAACTCTAAAGTTCATTGCCACACCTACAAATGTACGCCACCTATCCCTAACTTCTGTCCCACTTATTACATCCTATCCCTATAATGAGATAATCCTATCCAGTCTCCCTAATTAAAACCTATCCCTACCTTTAGCTAGTGCTATCCAGTCTCCCTCATTACAACCTATCCTTACCTTGAGATAGTTCTATCCAGTCAACCTCATTACACTCTTTCTCTTTTAAGTCAATTCTAATATTATCCTCCTACCTAGGTCTTCCCAATGGTCTCTACCAATTGGGTTTCTCGGTCAGTATTCTGAAAAAGGTTCTAGATTCTCTCATTCACGCTACATGTCCCTCCCAATATCATCTATGAGACTTGACTATCCTAAAAATGTATCGTGATAAGTGGTGGGTAACCTTTTTAACCCTGTTACTTCTGTTACCCTGTACATCTCTTTTAATTTGTATTTGTTTTACCTTTATTCCGTTTTACAATTTTTCCCGATTTTTTTTTTTAATAATGTTTGTTTTCACCCTTTTTTTGAAGTCATTGAACTTTATTCTTATTTTAAATATTTTACCCTTTTTACGATAAATGTTATCTCTCGGGCAAAGCCGGGTACTTCAATGGTAATCTAATTTATATTAAAGTGAGCATCAGTGACTTGAATAATGGTCGAATTCTCAATCATAAATATTCTGTCCGCTTTTACTGAGATCTTCGGTACGCGAGACCAACTAAATCTCAGAACCAACCATCTCAAATCAGTGCGCATGCACATTTGACAACGCATGCGCTTTACAGCCGGAAACAAGCAGAAAGCTTCGTTAGCTGTTGTGAGGAGATATGAAATAACTCTATAATTCAAGGTATGTGTATCGATCTATTGAAACTTCTCTTTAACTTCTCTGACATAACTTCCCATTAACTTCCACTAAACTTTCTTCCTAACTTCCAGTGTAGTTTCATTTGTTAGTTCACTGGAAGTTTGCTTGAACTTATTATTTAATGGTGAATGTAACTTGACACATATTAAAAACTAGAGATTATTTTTTATACATTGTATTTATTTTAATGTAAATGTTTTAGATCGTTTAATAACATTTGAACATTGACTTGTCCGAAAGTGAATAACAGAACATAGTGAACTAGAGCACAGTTGTTAAGAAGTGAAAGCTAGTGGAGCGTAGATCCGAACTGAACTAATTGAACTGACAGAACTGAGTTAACTGACTTGGTTGAACTGTCCTGGGTTGAACTCACGTCCCGCCCGCGTGGAAGCTAGAGAAGAAGACCGCGTGACCTGCCCTCTAGCGCCACACACGGCGGGCTCACAGTTCAACAGTGCGGGTGCTATATGTAGAGTGTGACGTCACACACTACACTATTTGATTGTGCTACGACACAGCATTATAATTTGAAAACATCCATCGTTAGAATGATTTAAAATTTATATAAATCCACTAGAAAATAAAATATTGTAATAATCATCAGTTTTATTGAAATGCATAATGGGTGAACCTAAAGTGTGTGAAATACTGCGCAGATTCTAATTTTATTTTCGGAGAACGTGTGAATCAAGCTTAGGGTTTTGACGTGAGTTTCAGCAAACTCCAACTCATCTCCGTTTCTTCGAGTTATGGTGTTGCACTGACATTTTCACACCTCTCAGGAAGACTATATTTATAGGAGTAGTACCCGCATTTGTTTGGAGAGAGAGTGGAAAACTATTCTAGAAAACCACCCCTAATACACCCAACTGAGAATCGAACCTTGTTCTTCCCGTCATTGGCAGTTAAGTTCACTGCGATAGTAGCTCGTTAGAACTGGTGACCATCAAAGCTGGTTGTTATATTATTATTATTATTATTATTATTATTATTATTATTATTATTATTATTATTATTATTATGATTATTATTATTATTATTGTATCACCTTTAATATAATACATAATTACATAACACAATATAAGAATTTTATAAATTGGTCAGCGACAGAGTGTACATTTTTCAGCCATGTCTTGCTACATTTTAAACAAGAGTGTTGGTTTACTCGGCCCAGCCCAAATTAATACCTTTTTGGGCCGTTTTACGGATCATTACATCCCTAGCGTTCTTCACTTTGTTTGAATTTGTACCAATGGTAGCTTTCTGTCTAAACTTTCTAGGTCTTCAAAAAGAATGTTAACACCAGACACTAAGAGTCCGATGGGCCAACTTTCTGTCTGACCTTTCTAGATCTTCAAAAAGAATTTTGCCACCAGGCACTAAAAATCCAATCAAATTGTCTCAATCTCTGTAGTCAAAATCTATTTCTTTGCGTTGATTGTTTGGACTATATTATTAAAAATTTTCAAAACTTTATAATTCGAATGTAAAGAGCTATTAAAATATAATGTCTATCAAGCAGATACCAGCAGTTAAATTGAATGAAGAATAAAGAAATCACGGAAGCACAATATAAAAGCAAAGATTAAATTTTACTTTCATAATATAGTGTGTTCCGCCATTTTTATTAAAACCCCACTAAAAAGGTCAGGATTTACTTTAATTTAGAAACAAGCCTATTTGAATAATTTTATTAATGGTTAATTTAATTTAACTTCATCATTCTTTTGTGAGAGGTTGAATATCGATGATTTTAAAAAGGCTATACCTAATTATTGTGTTGGTATGTTTATATGTTGAGAAACATTGCATTCAGTGACTGAACTGTTTCTGTTGTATTTTCCAGATCATGGTTATTATTTAGTTCTTATCTTACTCAACACTATCTATTGTACATCCCGTTCACACTGAAAGGTGAAAGGTGAAAGGTCTTAACATTAGTGACTTAAATAGAGCTATTTATCACAGTTTTTGTATTTTACTTTAATCAAAATTTCTACCTTTCAGTTTGACAACAAATACAATTTATAATTTTAGATTATAAGTAGTGTTTTTGTAAGTGTGAACTAATTATTATTACGGAAATAATTATATAAAGTTGTTTGGTATGCCATCTTGTTAATGTTACTAGTGTGTTTCAAATTTCCGAGGTAATGCACCAGTTTGTTGACTGACTGGAGACCGGAAGTACCTGTTGAGAAATGCTCCTACATATCTTACATCTCGTGTGACTTACAATGAGTTACTGTTGTCACGTGCTAAATTTTGTTTAGTTTGGTTGAATGTGTACCAGGTAGACAATTGAACAGGGATATCGTAATCTTCAAAAGGGAGTCCATGTTTTACTATAAAATAGCAAATGTTTAGTGAGAAACTATGATAGTTGGATGTACCAACTAAAACTGTAGTATATTATAGGTGTAAGTATTTAGCATTAAATTTTAAAAGTATAATATCTTGGTTCATGACATTTAGGAATATTCAAGGTGATCAACGTGATTGTTTAGTTTATAGGTGTAAGTATTTAGCACTAAATTTTAAAAGTATAATATCTTGGTTCATGACATTTAGGAATATTCAAGGTGATCAACGTGATTGTTTAGTCACTTCAAAAAATGTTTTAGCAAGAAGTATAGCATGCATGATATATTACCTTACATTTTTAACACTAAAATATATTAAGAAAGATTTAAATAAAGCTAACATGAAATTAAATTAATATACAATACGAATCTATATTTTTCAAAACTATTTTTTTTAAATCCATAGTGATTAAATTGCTTAAGATGTGTTCTTCAGTTGAATCTAAGTAAATCGTGTTGTATTTTAAAGAAACAGGATGTTTAATTTTATAAACCATTTATAAAAAACAAAATAAATTTAATGGAAATAAATTAGAAAAATTGTATGTCTCATGGTTCATATTAAAAAATGGCCACCATCTTATTTTTCAATAATTTTGATTGAAAATAGTGCTGACAAATATATGTGGGTGTGAAGTGTCATCACTTATGTTAATAAATAATCTGAATCCATTTGAAATTTCAGAGATTGTATAGAATTCACAATTCAATCTTTTAGGCTAAAACAAATAATAACGCTCACATTAACGGAAAAAATACCTTAGCAATTTTATTGAAAAGTTCCTAAGTTCCTAAGTTATAAGCTATAGGAGAAAATAATGAAGTTTAAAGTTAAAACAATTTTTTTCTCTTAATTCGATGGAAAAATAATTGCATGGTGACCCGGACAAGCTCTCTCGCTCTTTTACCTAAAAATATAAATATTTATTAACTACTTGTAAGCTCATTGAAACTAAATTATATACATTGAAGCAGAATCATTAGAGTAAAAAAGCACAACATTCGAAAAAAGGCCATAACAATCATCTCCTCATTTCTCAGACTCTGTTTATAAATATATATTTTCCTATCCCTTTGGAAATTATTGGTTTATTGTAATATACTTCATTTAATATTATTTTAATTTTAATAGGCTTACAAATTTTGAAAGATAAAAAATTTCGTATTTCAAAGAGTATTGGAGAATTGTTGATATCCGTGTATATAGACAAACCTTGAAGTAATTTTATCGGTAAAATTATTGTTTTAATATTAAAAAGTGCCTAGATACATATTGTTATCAAAATCCTTATAGCTGATCTCGAAAATAATCTCTTGTAAACGGGTGGGCACCATTACATCGCATGTCCATTACATCGCATGTCCATTACATCGCATGACCATTACATCGCATGACCATTACATCGCGTTTTGGGAACAAATACATTGCAGGTCCATTACATCGCATTTCCCCCACCTCTCTACACACAGCTAACCCTACTCTGACTCAACTCATTTTGTAGATAAGGCTAGTTACAAGGATAGTGTGCCTGACTCTCCCCTCTAAAGCCTAGTTTATATTGTAACACAACATGTTGGCCAACATGATCCCAACAAGTTGTGTTACAATATTAACGTATTCCCAACTTATTGGTGTTTGGAGAGTCGGTCAAAGAAAAAAGTTGTTTTGGATCATTTGTTGGAGATAATAAACGACCAACCCAACATGTTGGCCGAGTTGGGAGGTTCTGCGCATGCGCTATCGAGTTGAATGAGTCTCTA
>CABFWB010005937.1:0-16021 GCA_902151455.1 Timema bartmani | reverse complement strand
TATACTTAATTATTTAACTAAACAAATTACTGCCTATTTAAATTTACCTTTCAAATCTATATGACCTTTTAATATATTCATATTTATGTTTAAATTATACTTAAATATTAAATAACAATATTTGTACAACAAAGAAACAAAAGTGTGTGTTAACAATTTATGGCAATTTTAGTCACGAATTCACTTTCTTCTGACAGCGCGAACATTCCCAGATGCCTTCCTTCTTCCCGAAATGCTCTCCACATCTTCCAGTGTGACTGGAAGAGTCTTATTTAGAGTCTCTGGTAGTAATAGGCACAGCAAGGCACCTAACATGGAGAGAGTGCCTAACACCAGATCAGGGATTACCCTCCAATATGTTGCCATTTTGACAAGCCTGCAATCCAGTGGGGTGCATCCCCGGTCCTTTCAGTATTTGTATCGAAACGCGATGTAATGGACTTGCGATGTAATAGTATACACCCCTTGTAAACTACCCATAACTTTAAGGTTGGATGGATGGATCCAAACACCCCCATGGATAAACTCTTTACTACCCTATATACAAAGTTTCAACACTCTGTAAAATGGTTTCAGCTCTAGGCCAAGATACATACAAGAAAGACAGAATCTAAAACTCTGCTTTTGTGCTTCGAAAGCATATAAAACGAAAAGATTCATCGTAATATCGAGTTCAAAAAAGAACCATTACAATGTTATCTCTTTAGTTATATGAGAATAATATAAAAATTATAAAGATATTACAGTTTCTGAAATATTCGTGACTCTGAGGAGAGAAAGTAATGTCCACGCCTCCCCTCTGTGACTATATTTACGTTAGTTCGAACTTACATTATTCTAGATCACTGCATAGGTATTGGTCACCAATAATAAATATTGTTTTAAATGACGTATATCAACCAATACATACAAATAAAACTTGAAGGACCTTGAAGAACCCTTTTCCCGATCTATATCATATCGTCTTCTTTCTAGCTTTATATAGTCCACAACTTTAAAAAAATATTAGATCGATTCGAATAAGAAGAACAATTTATTTCAATTTTATGTTAAAAGTGCTAGTTTGATATTTACAATCTAAAAAAAAAAAAAGATGAGAGCTTATATTGTAAAAGTTTCGGAGACTGTTCTATTGGCTGGTTACGGGACACAAAACATAAAGTTTTAAATAGCGTTGCTAGATAAAATTAATACACAACAATAATGTGTATCAAGGAAACCATTATTATAATATATTAATATATATCATGTTTCCTGGCAACAAATTCTTATCATTGCTTGATTGTAAAAACGAAATAGTTTTATTAATGAAGCTAATATTTATAAGAAATATAACCACCAGTGTTACACTCAATACTGTAATATAATTCTATCCTCGACATTACGGGAGCCTCACGTGCAAAGCTAAAAGGATAAAAAGATACTAAGGAATATCATCACTCATGATACTGTGCCATCTAATCAAGGTATGCAATAATAAAAACAAGTATTTTTTGTAGGAATCCCACGCATTGGTATCTATTTATTATATTGATGCTTTATAATGAAGATGAGTAGATTAACTGAAACAACAATAGCCTGGAAGTCCCAATTGCTAATACCCGGTCATCATTACAACTACACGGATTACAAGAGTTTGTTTCATATGAATAGTGTTAGAATTATTTGTGCACAACCGGCCATTATAAGTAGTAACTTAATAAAACCTTTTTTTAAGCTTAGGACGATAAATGAAATCACATAGCAACAATAGAGCGATAATATTTTAACAGGAAGACAATAAATGCTTGAATTTATTTGAAAAGTGTGTCATAGACAGAGGTTAAAAACCACCAATTACGGGACACTTTATTAAAATAATTTATACTAAATTATTTTAAGTTACCTGGTAGATCCTTGTCTCTAAATCAAATTTCTTGGGTTTTAATCTTTGTCAGTTTATGTTGTAGGCCTATTTAATAAAACGAGATGGATTCTAAGATAAGCTATGATGTGTGATGAAGGGTACAAAATGGCCGCAAAAGATATTCCTATGGAAGAGTTGGCAGTTCAAACGCTTCAAATCAAGAGAAAATCAATAAATAGAAATTTACAAGGAAATCCAGATATTATTATGAATTTCGAGGACTTTTTGGAATTCGGTCTCGATCTAAATATTAAGTTAATGAACCCTCACATTTTTAAAAAGTCTACAATTCTTAATTACGAAAATTCTACCAAACAATCACATAAGATCAATGAAAAAGAAAATGGTGGCCTCCAAAGTTAACAGTAACAATAATTCAATTTCCAAAAACAAATATATAAAGTGGTCGCTCGACGGGTTGAGTGATTTACCCTCGTCAGAAAAAATTAACATTTCAGTCAACCATTCTAAATTCAAAACTATCCTTTTGGATGAAAATATAAAAATTACAGTTGAGTATCTAGATGACCTAAAGTTTTTTATAAGTTTTGAACAATATTTAGAAATAGGTCCTAAATTAATTACAAAGTTAATTAACCCTTACTATTCTAGCAATGATAGTAAATCTCTTAGCGGTGTTTCGGACTTTTCCAAAATTCCAAGATATGAGAAATTGATACCGAAAGAAGAATATTTAGAATGGTGGCTTGGACAAATAGACGATTTTCCCTGTACAGAATATTTCGACTAGGAAAAACTACATCTTGTCAGGAAGACTCTACAGGAGAATTGGGGGATGGCTTCAGAAATTATATATTTTCAAATAAATTTACAAATAGAGTATCTTATTCAAAATTATAGTTTTTTAATTACTGCTTTTCAAAACTCAAAACTTGTAAGTGGAAACAGTACATGATTAAACTTTGTCATTGTGCTGATTACATTTCAAGGAAATTTTTACATTTTTTTTATTAACTCTTTCCTGTTAAGGACTGCAAAGAACTGTTCTCATATTGCAATTGTTTATTTTAGTACCCCGTCTTACTATTCGTTGGGGTTTTACAGCGCTCTGTTTATGTGCATGTAAACACTATTTTTAAGTGCCATACAAACTCAGGAATCACCTGTTTTATTAATAATGGATGGACACTACATTCACACTTGCAATCTAGATGTAATCGACATGGCCCGAGACAATCACGTTACCATTGTGCTTGTTCTTCACTCAACCCGCCGGCTTCAGCCCCTTGACTAGACATTCATCGGCCCTCTAAAGGCTTTTCACACCGAGGAAGTAAGGATGTAGCTTCGTTACAATAATAAAGCAATCACTCCTTATGACATAATTGAAATATTACATAAAGTTTACTTAAAGGCCAAATTTTCCAAATTTTTTCCAGATTCTAAACACGACCATCTTAGCCAAACAATGTCATCAAACTACAGCTAATTACATGTTCTTTAAGCGTACATAGCGTTTAAGGTACTATGAGTAACAGTAATCGGCTTACTTCAGTGGAAATTTAACAAAAGATACAAAAACACTTGCAGAAGCGCCGACAATAACCATTCACTGTGAAACCTTCTTCCAAACTAAATCAAAATATAGCCTCAGCTACCTAACGACTTGTTGGAGTAGTTTAACTTATTTCCAGTAAGTTCTACAGCGTCAAATAAGTAAATTAATGCCATCTCGTTGTACCCCACTATCTCATTCCATCCCGAGTTCTCCTACAAATCAGTATGAAATACTTAAAGTCATTTTGACAAAATATTAAGAGTAGCCATTTTTTTTAGATATTGATAAAAGCTTAAAAATGAAATTTAATCAAAATTGTTAGTGCCAATTTTGATAAAATTGATTATTTCTCTTTCCTCCCTTAAGGAAACAATCCTTAATTTTAGGGTAAGATATTCAATTCTAAATACACCTCGTGACAACCCTATTAAAACCCTAGATAACAAGTTTTAGTCCAATCACTAAAATCATTTAGGATCCAGCCCGAGGTACAGACATACAGAAATACAGACATACAGACAGACATACAAACGACTTAGTGAACATTTCTTTTTCGTTCTCGGGGGTCACGAAACGTCAAAATTCATCAAAATATCGAGTTTGAGCCTTTTGACGATCAAAATACTCTTTGCCTATAAGTTAGTGGGGGGAATAGAAAGGTTGACTGCTTAGTAGTAGGAGTCTAATGTTATTCAAGAAGTCTGACACATTTTATAAACTTCCTACTATCCTAATATAGGTATAACTATCCCTCATTGCTTCTTACTACAAGTCCAAGCTTTATTCATATAAGAAGAAGGAATGTACACACATTTGCGTGAAGGTAGAGTGGAAAATTATTTAGGAAAAACTAAACCCAATATACCCAGAGCAGGATTTTAACGCTGCTTTCCTCATCATCGGCTAAACAGACCAGATTAACCTCAAATTACACGATTCGGTGGCCGCTACTCTCGCAGTAGACCAGACTTCATGTAAAGGGGAAGGAGATCGAGGTTCGAATCTTGGTTGGGTATACTGAGTTTGGTTTTCAAAAACTGTTCCAGTCTCTATTTCTTCACGTAAAAGTGGGTTCACTTCTTCTTAATATAACCTAATCTCTATCATTATTTTCATAATTATTCAATATGCATACAACCCAAATGAGTAGTAAGATGCGGTACTAAAAATAGTCTCAGATTTAGTACAATTAACAATTGATGAGGGGGTTGAAATTAAAGAGAGTGTACCCACTGTAACGTAGAGGTAGAGTGGAAAATAATTTTGGAAAAACCACCCTCAGTACAACCTGCCTGCATTCGAACACCAATGTCAACGTCATCTGCAGTATGTTATATAGCGAGAGTGTGTGATAAATTATACCATGAGGCCACATATAGATTATTAATCAATATACGTAAAAAATATTAATATTATTCAGAAAAGGTAGATTTCATAATTTATAAACAAATTAATATAATTGTAAATATATCCCAAACTATCACGTAAAGCTAAAGTTAGAAAATTTGTGTATTATAAATTAATATGATCCATTTGAATGATTGAACACACTTACCAAATTTGCATGACAAGTGCAGAGTATAAACATACAATATTGTCTTTATTTACATTACCATCTAGTTGTTACTACACATACAATGTTGTATGTATTTACATTACTATAAAGTTGATACTACACATAAAATGTTGTCTGTACTCATATTACCATCAAGTGGTTACTACACATACAATGTTGTCAGTATTCATATTACTATTAAGTTATTACCACCCATAAAATGTTGTCTGTATTTAAATTACTATCAAGTTGTTACTACACATACAATATTGTCTGTATTCATGTTACCATCAAATTATTACCACACATACAATATTGTCTGTATTTACATTACTATAAAGTAGTTACTACACATACAAACTTGTCTGTATTTACATTACTAACAAGTTGTTTCTACACATAAAATGTTGTCTGTATTTACATTACTATCAAGTTGGTATTACACATAAAATGTTGTCTGTATTCATATTACCATCAACTTGTTACTACACATACAATGTTGTCTGTATATACAATACCATCAAGTTGTTACTACACATAAAATGTTGTCAGTATTTACATAACCATCAAGTTGTTACCACACACACAATGTTATCTATATTTACATTACCATCAAGTTGTTACCACACATACAATGTTTTCTGTATTTACATTACCATCAAGTTGTTACTACACACAAAATATTGTCTGTATTTACATTACCATCAAGTTGTTACTACACATAAAATGTTGTCTGTATTTACATTATAATCGAGTTACTACTACACATACAATGTTGTCAGTATTTACATTACCACCAAGTTTTTAATACACATACAATGTTGTATGTATTTACATTACCATCAATTTGTTACTATACATACAATGTTGTCTGTATTTACATTACCATCAAGTTGTTACTACACATACAATATTGTCAGTATTTACATTAAATCAAGTTGTTACTACACACACAATGTTGTCTGTAATCATATTACCATCAAGATGTTACTACACATACAATGTTGTCTTTATTTATCTTACCATCAATTTTTTACTACACATACAATGTTGTCTGTATTTACATTACCATCAAGTTGAAACAACACACACAATATTGTCTGTATTTACATTACCATCAAGTTGTTACTACACATACAATGCTATCTGTATTTACATTACCATCAAATTGTTACTACACATAAAATGTTTCGGAATTCATATTACCATCAAGTTGTTACTACACATACGATGTTGTCTGTATTTACATTACTATCAAGTTGTTACTACACATGCAATGCTCTCTGTATTTACATTACTATCAAGTTGTTACTACACATGAAATGTTGTCTGTATTTACATTACTATCAAGTAACATTAAGTATAGTCGTTAAATAAAATTATTTACATTACCATCAAGTTGTTACTACACACAAAATATTGTCTGTATTTACATTACCATCAAGTTGTTACTACACATACAATGTTGTCTGTATTTACATTACTATCAAATTGTTACCACACATAAAATTTTGTCTGAATTTCATTACCATCAAGTTTTTACTACACATACAATGCTATCTGTATTTACATTACCATCAAGTGGTTACTACATATAAAATGTTGTCTGTATTCATATTACCATCAAATTGTTACCACACATACAATGTTGTCTGTATTTACATTATTATCACATACAATATTATTTATATTCATATTACCATTAAGTTTTTACTATACACACAATGGTGTCTGTATTTACATTACCATCAAGTGGTTACTACATATAAAATATTGTCTGTATTTACATTACCATCAAGTTGTTACTACACATGAAATGTTGTCTGTATTTACATTACTATCAAGTAACATTAAGTATAGTCGTTAAATAAAATTCCTGTATTGAAAATAGTCGGTAATTACATTAGTATCAAATTGTAACCACACATACAATGTTGTCTGAATTTCATTACCATCAAGTTGTTACTACACATAGAATGCTATCTGTATTTACATTACCATCAAGTTGTTACTACACATAAAATGTTGTCTGTATTCATATTACCATCAAGTTGTTTCCACACATACAATGTTGTCTGTATTTACATTACTATCAAGTTGTTACTACACATACGATGTTGTCTGTATTTACATTACTATAAAGTTGTTACCACACATAAATGTAGTCTGTATTTACGTTACCATCAAGTTGTTACTACACATACAATGTTGTCTGTATATATTCTACCATCAAGTTGTTACGACACATACAATGATTTCTGTATTCATATTACCATCAAGTTGTTACTTATCATCAAATGTTGTCTATATTTGCATTAATTTAAATTGTTACTACACATAAAATGTTGTCTGTATATATTCTACCATCAAGTTGTTACGAGACATACAATGATTTCTGTATTCACATTACCATCAAGTTGTTACTTATCATCAAATGTTGTCTATATTTGCATTAATTTAAATTGTTACTACACATACAATGTTGTCTGTATATATTCTACCATCAAGTTGTTACGACACATACAATGATTTCTGTATTCACATTACCATCAAGTTGTTACTTATCATCAAATGTTGTCTATATTTGCATTAATTTAAATTGTTACTACACATACAATGTTGTATGTATTTATTCTAACATCAAGTTGTTACGACACATACAATGATTTCTGTATTCACATTACCATCAAGTTGTTACTACTTATCAAATGTTGTCTATATTTGCATTATTTAGAAGTTTAAAATACACATAAAATGTTGTCTGTATTTAAATTACCATCAAGTTCTTACTACACATAAAATGTTTTCTGTATTTACGTTACAATCAATTTGTTTCCATACATACAATGCTGTCTGTATTTACTTTACCATCGAGTTTTTAAACACAATATTATGCTCTCTCTAATTTGACTAACATTAAGTATAGTCGTTAAATAAAATTCCTGTATTGAAAATAGTATTTAATTTTAGGGGAGGCATATTTGAATATTTATAACAATTAATTAGTTTTAAAAAATAATTGAATTTTTACTATTTTCCAAAAACAATGATTATAAGTACTAATATTTTATATTGTCGTGGCTGGGCATCTTACAACATATAGGCCTAATCCTCGTGTTTATATCCAGGGCTACACTATCACAAGCTTCATCTGTCAGAGATGCTCATTGCTAGGCCTATTATTACAATATTTTAACTTTCCTTTGGAAACAAATAAAAAACCGTGATAATGTGGTGGTATGATTAGAACAAGGGGAGAAGAATTAACATAAAATTAGCCGGTTAGCAACCGAACAAGAGTTGTAATGAATAGAAGTACAGCCCTTAGGGAGCCCAGCTTTTTCTGCTACAATTATTTATATAAATATTATCCATGAAAGTTGTATTAACTGCATTATACATTTCTTTGAATACACATAATTGGTTTTGAGCTCACAGGAAGGATTATCTTAATGTTACGGAAATCGACTGATCTGCTCAGCTCACACAGGCAGGATTGTCTCAGTGTTAGGTAAATTCGATTGATCTGCTCAGCTCTCACAACAAGGATTGGCTCAGTGCTAGGGAAATCAACCAACGTGCTCTGCTCTAAGGCAGGATAGTCTCAGTGTTAGGTAAATCGATTGATCTGCTCAGCTCTCACAATAATGATTGGCTCAGTGCTAGGGAAATCAACCAACGTGCTCTGCTCTAAGGCAGGATTGTCTCAGTGTTAGGTAAATCGATTGATCTGCTCAGCTCTCACAACAAGGATTGGCTCAGTGCTAGGGAAATCAACCAACGTGCTCTGTTCTAAGGCAGGATTGTCTCAGTGTTAGGTAAATCGATTGATCTGCTCAGCTCTCACAACAAGGATTGGCTCAGTGCTAGGGAAATCAACCAACGTGCTCTGCTCTAAGGCAGTATTGTCTCAGTCCATTTGAAAGTTCAGAGATTGTATTAAATCCAAAATGCAATATTTTAGAGTAAAACGAATAATAAATTTCAATTTCACAGTAAAAATACCATAATACTATTTTTGAAAAGGTCAGAAGTTATCAGTTATATGAGCAAATAATGAAGTTTTAGTTTACTTTAATGCTCTACTAATATATTTTTACAATTTAGTGGAAAAATAAACTCATGTTGCCACATACAGAATTTCTCGGTCCTTTACATACAAATGGAAACATTTATTAAAATCTCGTAAGATCATTGAAACGAAATAATTAAAATTGTTGCAGAAACATAATAGTTACACGTTCTAACACATAAATAATCGATTCATTTCTCAGATCTATGTTTAAAACTATATATTTACCTATCCCTTTGGATATTATTGGTTTATAAAATATATTTCATTTAAAATTGTATTATTTTAATGGTTTTACAATTATTCAATAATAAATTATTTCGTATTTCAAATAGATGCAGGGATATTATCAACATTGTTGATATCCGCTTGTGTAAATAACCCTACAACTCATTTTATCGGGAAAATTAGTAACGTCACTATGTTTGTAATATTAAAAATATTCTGGATAAAAATTTTAATCAAAAACCTTATAGCTGATTTCGAAATTCTTGTAAATTACCCTTAACTTTAGGGTTGGATGGATGGTTCCAAACATTCTTATGGATAACCTCTTAACTACCCTAGATATGAGGTTTCAGCCCTCGGCAAAATGGTTTCGGCTCAAGGCCAAGATACAGACAAGACAGACAAATTCAAAAAATCACCTTTCTTGTTTCGAAAGCATATAATACTAAGAGATTCATTGTAATCTCGAGGTCAAAGAGTACCATTACAATGTTTTACTTTGTGTATATGAGAATAATTTAAAAATCATTCAGATCTCACATTTTCTGAAATATTCCCGACACTGAAGAATGAAAATAATGACCACACCCCCCGGCCCCTCTGTGACCTAGGGGTGGAACGTGCTGAACTCCATTCCAATCAATAAAACTGGTCAAATCTTGTTGTACATACAAATACTATATTTACGTTAATTAGATCTTTAGTTATTCTAGATCACTGCATAGTTATTGTTCCTCAATAATAAATTTTGTTCTATATAACTTATATCAACCAATACATAAAAATACATCTTGAAGGACCTTGAAGAACTCTTTCTCCTGTCTATATCATATAGTCTTCTTTCGGGCTTTAAATTTTCCAGATCTTTAAAAAAAAATCGATTCAGTAAGAAGAATTATTCATTTGATTTGATGTTAAAAGGGCTAGTTGGATATTTACATTTTTTTTAATAAGGTGAAAGCTTATATTGTAAAAGATTTGGAGCTTGTTCTATTGGCTGCTGACAGGAAACACAACATGAAGTTTTAAATAGCGTTGCATAAAACATTAATATATTCTACTACCCACAGTATAGTTTCATTTAAATTATTTACCATACGTATGAAAAATAAATATTTTTACTAGATTAAATAATATACAGCAATATTGTGTATGTAGTAAACCACTATTATAATATATTGAAATACATCATGTTTCCTGGAAACTAATACTAATAATTGCTTTTTTGTTAAAAATTCAAGGAAAAATTCAAAATTATCTTCTTAGAAGAAAATATAAAAATTACAGATGACGTAAACATTTTTATAACTATTTACCAATTCTCTGAAACCAGTCCTAAATTAATCACAAAGCTTATTATATCTTAATATTGTAACCCCCCCCCTTTAATTTAATTGGTCCACAATATCATAAATAATAGGCAGGTTAATTACAAGAGAGTTTATTTTATTTTTTTATTCAGTAAACAACAATACTCGCAGAGAGCTAGAGCGAGACATACTCAGAGTAAAGGCGTAGATAATAATAACAAATGGCCATAACAATCTAGCCGAAATAAACATAATGGGGCATGACCCCAAGACTCTAAGAAAGATACTGCGATGTATAAACAAACAAACATATTTAAATGGACCCTGTCCAGAAAACGAAGTAAATCCATAATAACTACATATAGAAATGATAACCTGCTGATAAAAAGAACTATCGTAAAGATGTATACTACTTGCCCTTGGCGATACTCCAGTAGAAATACTCTTAAGTATAATTCCTAAATATTTACTCCATTAACTATAATCTTTGAATATCCCGAATAGGTAGTGAGGCTGAGGGCATTACAAAAGGTTTAATTTTAGTGAATAAGTAAGTTTTACTCGGTAAGCTAGAAATTGCCGTGCAGACTTCCTGCTTTAACATAATATTTAATTATACAATGCGTTATTTTCAAAATATAGTTCACTTCTTCTTCACGTGTTCTTTAACAACTCTATATTTTAAGTTTTATTAATCAATAAAATGTGTGAAAATATGATATCTCATTTTTAACGATTTATAAAATATATTTACTGAGTAATAAGACTAGGCTTGATGAAAAAAACCACTAAAAGTATTCTTCCTCTAACAAATATAATAATTTCTTAGTGAGCTCACAAAAGAAAATGTTTATATATTTAAGAATCAAGCAGTGAGCTTTTCTCTTTACTTTTAGATAAGAAGATTCGTAGTTTTTTTATTTCTCTATTTCTTACTGACATGACTAAATTTGATTATAGGTGAAGGCTTAAACTGAAAAAAATATTAGACTGAATAGAAAAGGGATTCCATAAAACCACACAGGCCATTGTATTTTAAGCCGTATGGCCTGACAGCTAAAGTATGATTTTGGTAGGAAGAACAGTAAAAGTTAGTTACTCAAGTCACTAAAACCATTTTAATATATTCATACGTCAATTGATGTTATTTGCAGTTGTTTCTTTTTATAGATATTATCAAAATCTATAAAATAACAACAGTACTATAGGGAAATGTTATCTATGTTGACCGAAATATGGTTGAATTTCCTCTATTGTTCTTACAACCAAAATCAGGGTGTATTAATGAATAATCGCTGACCGAAGTGTCTGTCGAAAGCTGGATTTCGCTATTTATTAATATTATATATTTCACTAAAATTATTTTTAGTTTAAAAGTAAATTTTATTTTTGATTACCAATTAAAGTTTTATAGGGTAAGAATTAGGTTCAGAAATATTAAATAAAACTTAATTGGATATTTTAAGTGATTCCTCTGCAATCCTAGAAAATATATATTTTCAACCTATTCTAATAGTGTTATCCAAACTAATTTCAAACCCTCTACATCCACTCCTCTATTTTAATACAGATTTTTACTTTCAAACATTTATAATTATAACTTTAAAGGTTTTCATACAGAGTTCTGAAAAAAAATACTGTGATTTTCCAAGTATTTTACGAGAAACGTTTACCCACCCCAATCTCACTCTATTTAGTTACGATCACAATAGACTAAAAAGGAGGAGGGCGGAACATAAGGAAATAATTATAAAAAGGGTGAAACATTTGTAAAATTAAGAGATAGTAAAACAGTTAGAGGTTAAAGAAACATTTGAATTATTTATTCAAAGTAACAAACAGTGTTAAAACAAAATGCATGGCGTTACATATCAAACTGAAGTGTGCTGGTAAACAAATATATCATGGTATTATATAAACTGGTCTAGAAGAGACCAATGAAATAAGCAAAATTGTTGCTACTATTTAAAGAATATTTTCTTTATGATATACAAGCTTCTAATTCTCCACAGATAATTGAGATCAAACAAAATTACTATCGAAAGTTAAAATTTTAAATATTACAAAGATTGCAGAGAGGTTAATGAGCCTCTTTGAAATGATTTATAACGCGTCAGATTCACACCTGTGAATACAGACAAATTTGTTATAAATTTAAGATATAAATTTAAATTGAGATATTGCACCAGATATTTACTTAAAAGGTTTAGCTCCTTAATATTTTACAAAATCATAAAGAGCTTTATGAGCCTCTTTGAAATGATTTAAAATGCGTCAGATTCACACCTTTGAATACAGACCAAATAGTTTTAAATGTACGAAATTTAAATTTAAAGTAAATATCACACCAAATAATATTAAAGTCAAAACTATATTAATCAAAAACAAGTTACTTTAACATTAACTTCAAAGAAAAGAAATCTACAAAACAACCAATAGAAGAAACGTTAATTTAAAGAATTTGAATTATTACTTATAACCACAAAAGCAAATAATTTAATATTTTACCTAAATATTGCAAACATAAAAAGAACCAAGAATTGTGGCTACCTATTTAAACAAAGAAAATAAAAAGATACTAGTGCCCATGTGGTGACAGGAAACAGTAGGTGCTCCATAGCAAAATTTACTTTTAAACTTAAGGTTTTAGCAAATTATTACCGATGCCTACACTTACAGATTTCCATTACAAACTAAATCAAAGATTTTAAGAAAATCAAAACCCATCGCAGTAATATGAAGTTTTTAGATTCAAACAAAGATATTATTATCAGCCATCATTGCTAGATACTATCCAAGTCCTGAAGTGGACTTCTCGTGGAAGTGGTTGTTGGAAAATAGTCCTCGATATAGTCTTTGTGCCATCATTATATAGGTCTAGTTGCAAGGAAGGAATGTCGGAGGTGTCCTTTGCTATTATATAATTCGCAAGTTTCATGTTAGATGGCTGCATTGTTACATCACGTACACCATATTCTTGAATTCAACCATCGCATTCGACCCATTTTCATAACATAAACTCCAAGACGTCGGACGCGCAGAGGTAGAACTATGCTCGTTAGGTCACGAAGGCCACATAGATGTCCAGAAACATGAGTGGTCTTAGATTAGTACAGCACGGACCAATCAGATCATTGCAAGCTCACTCTGTTGCAACACCAGGGTATCAGTCCTACACAATTTGTAGCGTTTTTGGACTTCTCTTCAATCTAGAATTCATGGTGATGAGACCGGACTTGCAAGCAGCTTTACTCCGGCAGACATTAGCGTGAGTAGAACACTTACATTTTATATAGTAAGACCGTCATGTTTAATAATGCTGGATATCTTTGAGTACAAGATATCTTTGTGGTAGAATTTCTATTGCAGGATGTCTATGAATATTAGCTTGTTTTGGGGTGGGTAGTAGCATTGTTATATTAGCAGTAACCGGTAATGTTACAAACGGTGAGTTATGTTTTAGGATTTTCAAGTATTTGATCGTGGTATACATGATGCCTCCCGGATTTACCATGCAATAATTTTAAAATGTGGCTATCTTGCGCACTCATGTCATGAATTAAAAAATCGTCTGTACTTTGCACGGTGACTATGACATGATTACGTTAAGTTAGTAACTTTAAATTATTATCAGAACTAAATAATTTTTATTTTATAGGCATTTTTAATAAAAACGGTAAAATCCAATTTTTTAGAATTAGGGTGTAAATATAAGCTACACTTAAAATTCAATAAAAGATTGTAAAAAGTTATGTTTAAAAAAATTTATTTATTTAAGTGAAATATTTGTTCATAAACAGTAGTACAAGCCTATTAATTGATTTATTTAAGTGAAATGTATTTCATAAACAGAAGTTAGTACAAGCCTGTATTTTACAATTTTATTTTAAATATTTTCAAATATAATCTTAAGATAAAAGGCTCTATAAAAATTAGACATTTTATAAATAAATTTCTATGGTAAATAAACACTCATATATTTTACTACCTATTTTGTTACTACATATTTGTTTATCTATTGTCTTCTTTACTTCAACTTCATATTTCATGATGTCTGCATTAGTGAAATGCTTGTGTTCAAGGTATCTATATCTTTTGTCTTGAAGCCATTAACTTCAATTTCCCCAGTTTGGACTTTAAGTACATTTTTCGCAATAGGTCCATTATGTCATAAGGAGTGATTGCTTTATTATTGTGACAAAGCTTCATCCTTACTTGAACGCTGTGAAAATTCTTTAAAGGGCCCATGAATGTATAGTCAAGTGGCTGAAACCTTTGGGTTGAGTGAGGAGGCAGCACTACAATGATAAGATGATTGTCTTGGGCCATATCGATTATATCTAGATCTCGTGTGTGGCTGCTGTTCCCATAAAAAAATAATAAAACAGGTGTTTCCTGAATTGGTTGGCGTGTTCAACAAAATGAGCTAACCACTTAGTGATCCATCCAGATGGATCCAATCGAACTTTGAGGACAGCATCTCATAAGTTGTTCGGACGTTTTGGTTCTGAGGAAGATTATCATTGGAGGAACGAAGTATCCACTGGCACTCATCGCTGCAATGTTTGATATTGTAGATCCTCTCTCAGCTGACGTCATTGCTGCTACATGTCTCTTATCCTGCACGAGTCAGCAATTTAGTCTTCATTATAGAATCTTGCTATGATATTTAAAAAAGTGTTTTAGCATACACACAACCAAATTAATACAGAGAGCGGTTTATAAACCCAATAGGTTGAGAGACATGGTGATAAAAGAAAAGAATCAATATGAGAAAAGTTCTTTGTAGTCATTAACACGAAGGTACTGATAAAAAAATTGAAAGATTCTCTCCGAAATTTAATCAAACACTGACATAAAGCACGTAATGTTTTCACTTGCAAATTTTGAATTTTGAATTTTGAAGAGTTAAAAAACTATAATTTTTAAAAATATCCTCCATTTGTAAATATATTTGAAAATATTTCATTTTTGAAACCATCCTCCAATTCTCCTGAAGTTTCTCCCTGTTCAATATGTTTTTTCTTCTTCGTCAACATATTCTGTACAGGGGAAATTGACCATTTTTCCAAGCCACCATTCTAAATATTCTTCTTTCGGTATCAATTTCTCATAACTTGGAATTTTGGAACAGTCCGAAACATCGCCAAGAGATTTACTAGATCTGCTAAAATAATAAGTTTAAAACAATTTTGTAGTAATTAATTAAGGACTGGTTTCCGAAAATTGGTCAAAAGTTATTGAAATTTCTTGGCCATCTTGATATTAACTGTAATTTTTTTATTTTCGTTCAAAAAATAGTTTTGAATTTAAAATTGTTGCCTGAATTGCTAATTTTTTCTGACAAGGTGAAATCGCTTAATCCGTTGAGCGATATTTGTTTTTTGAGATTGAATTATTGTTACAGGGAATTTTGGAGCCCGTCATTTTC
>CABFWB010005936.1:24158-38608 GCA_902151455.1 Timema bartmani | reverse complement strand
CAAACCAAATTACTCGCAATCCAAGGTTTTACTGTATTTTCTGTTTAAAGTAGGTAGGTGAGAATAGTTTTGTAATAATTGTATGTTTTATTGTGTGTAGATTTATTTTGATATGGGAATTTCACACCTGTGTCTTATTAGGGATGGAACCCTCGAGTCTTTAGGAATGTTCGAGTAGTTGAGAACATTTCTGATTTGAGACTCAAAGCCTTATGAAACAACACTGTTTTTCAGGTGAAATTAGTTTTAGAGCTCTACTACTGCTTATTGGTGTTTCAGAACCAATTATAATAATGTAGAATGAACATGACAACCAGACCCAAGACCAGTAATTTTACACTTAACTGGATGTATGAGTGTTATAATGAATGGATTTTAAAACAATGTTAACATCCAGGACTACTATTTGTATTTTATATGATTCCATTATATTTATATATCTTATTATAATTTTTTCCGAGATTCTGATTCGAGATCTAAAGGTAAATTGGAAGTTCAGATTCGAATTTGTAAGATAAGGGATTGAACCCAGCTCTTTTTTTTCTTTTTTTTTTAAACTATCTAATGGTTATAAGATATATGTGTCATGGTATAATACTCTGTTAAAATGACAACTTAATAAATATTCATGTGTTTAGTGTGAATGTCTAATCTGGGTTATTACAACATGATATAATCACTAGTATCAACAATTTAATCTTCCTTTCCATTTACACCTGAAATATTGTGTTTTAAATAGCTAAATATAGTTTAGGCCATATTGTTTTTCTGTGAAAGCTGAGAAAGCACTTGTTTCATCTAAGAGTCGATGTTACATTTTGAATGTATCATCCGTTTTAAAGATGATTTTGTTAGGGTGATTTTGAATCTTCTACAAAACAATTCAAAGATCTTTAAAAATATAAACTCTACCCGGCCTGTTAAAAATATTAATACTAAACTGTTCTGTTGCAACATTCTTCTAAAGGAAAATAAAAAAGGCTTGAGGTATTTCTTGATAATATAAGTTTTGTGTTTACTAGGTAAAAGTATTTTGATAGTTTTCTTTTAAAAAAAGTATATTTTTAGTTATGTTATTAATAATGTGATGTTCTTAATATATCTTTGCTCAAATATTTAGATACATTTTATAGATTAATTTCATTATTAGTTTCTATGAGAAGAAACAAATTTAATTTAATCATATTTGCTTTCTGAAGATTTTTGTATTTCTTAAGGGACAACGAAACTCAAGTTAAAGTTAAAGTTGCGCAGTTTTTGTACTGACCTATGCAAGTGTTAAACTGTCGAATTAAAATTCATTTTGTGTTTTGAATTTATATATTTTGGTTGTGTGTTTACTCCTTCCCCTTTTATAACTTGCAAGTTAAAAATGTTAGCTTTGACAATAAGGAACTGTAACATTAGAGATAAATGGTGGTTCACCTGTACAGGGAGCGCACAAACAAAATTTCCCACCTCATTTTTGTTTGTTTTTTATTACCCAAGCAAGCAGACCGAGTCTATCAACCTAAGTTAAGGTGTACACCACGGAAGTCCCTGAAAAGTCACAAATTTCCAATATTTTGGTCATAAAGTCACAAAATATTTTTGTTTGAATTTATTCCGCTTCGTAACGTCGAAAATTGTGCCACCCATTACACCATGTGCTAGCCACTAGTTGCCTGATTGTTTTACCATGATACCAACGTTCACCATCTAGTTAAGGTTTAATGTTACGTGTGAGTGCATTATGCCTATATATGCATTATATAATGTTCGACCATTTACCAAAGGAATTTTGTGATCATAAAAGGTTACCAAAACGTCACTAATTTTAATTTCTCCAACCCTGTAAGTGCTGAGTAGAAACACTTTTTAAACATTTTCACTCTGAATCATTTGTTCAAAGTCTCACAACAACAAGAAAAGCATTTTAAAAATCAAAAGCGATGGGTTTTTTTTCCGTGAAAACTTGGAACTATGCTGGATTTTTTATAGGTGCCACACTTTACTACTCATTTGGGTTATACGCCTGTGTACTAATTATTATACTAATGTGTTAGGGATTATAAAGGCTTAATTTAAAGGAAGTGCACCCGCATTTGCATGGTGGTAGAGTCTAAGGAATACAACCCTTAGTGCAGCTGGGGTCGAACTCTGATCTTCCCATCTTCGGTAGTCTAGTCCAACACAAGAGTAGTGCATTAGACCACACAGCTACTGAAACTGGTTGGAATTTTATTCTAGAGCAGTGGTTCTTGATCTTTTTTGCGTCACAGACCTCTATGAGAATCTGACAAAGGCCATGGACCACATTCCCATAAAAAATGTATATAAATACACACTCAGAAAATTTTGCTTATTATCTATATATTTAATATAAAATGTCTACCCTTGTAAACCAAATATCAACCATTTTGTTCGTCAAAATTTACAAATGAGGACTTTAATAGCAACCTTAAAGTGTGCAACCGCTGTAAAATTTTAAACTGGATTTTGAAGTTTTTTCTTTTTTCTCTTTGATATGAAAATGTCGACCCTTATTGACCCAGTGTCGGCCTTTTTTATAGGTCAAAATTCACAAATGAGGACTCTAATAACAATGTGATGACCTGAAGATGTGCCAATAAATTTTCAAAAGTTTTAGTCGAAAGTTAAAATATTTTATGCGAAAGTGTCAAACCTTTTTGACCCAATATTGACCTTTTTTATTGGTCAAAATTTACAAATGAGGATTTTAATAGCAATGCGATGACTTGAAGATTTGCAACCACTAATAAAAAATTTATTTTCTTTTAAGCGGAAGTTATTTTTACTTTTTTAACCAAAAATAGAATTTTTCAAAAAAATTAAATTACACTTTTTTTTTACTGGAAGCCGAAAAATGATTTATGAAAGTATAGTACAATATGCTAGTTTACTTTATTGTAGTGTAAATTTATTATATTCTAATGGACATAATATAAAAACAATATTTACAATAAATTATCTCTCTCACTTTTCCTTTTTATGCAAAAAATTAATGGTAGCTTCATGAAAAAAAAGTGAAATAAATTCAAAGTGTGTAATTTCAAAATGAGCTTTAGTAACTGTTCAAAAGTCATTAAAAAGGGTTCTATTGTTTTGCTTGACTAAGAAGTTGAAATTGTCGTAGTCTTACACAGTGCAGCGTACATGTCATCTTTGGCATTCAATCTCTTTTCATTTTTTGTTTTGATGGCACCAAGTGATGAATACTTTGCCTGTTGAAGAAACAGGAAACTTTGTAATTGAATCCAAGCTTTAATCTTCACTTTGTAATTTTTTGTCTTCGGTTCATGGACCCCTGAAGCCCAGCTACGGACCCCAGTTTAAGAACCCCTGTTCTAGAGTATGAATGACCACTCTGAGCAAGCTATTTACTTTGCGTATAAAAAACTACTTGTACAGCTGTGGTTAATTGTTTCAATTTCTTTTAGTATAGTGTCTTACTATCTGTTCAGGCTGTACCCATAGTATCAATATTTATAATTTATTTAATAGATATTATTTCTTAAAAAAAGGTTTAGAGAGTTTAAGTAACTCTTTAATAATGGTTTTACATCCATTACTGTTTTCAGTCTATGGCCTGGGTAATTTTTTAATTCAAGCCATATATTTTTCACTACCAGCCTGCTAGGCCTGTCATAGCTTCATATGCCTTATAATCTAACTTAAGACTAGGACTGGCACAACATCCAGTCTCAAGCCGTTAATTTATCACTGTGAAAGGGTAAACCCACATTTCACCAATGATACATTTTCGGCCATACCAGGAATCAAACCCGGGACCCTTAGCTCAGTAGACATGCTACAGGATTAGCTAAAGTGTCTGATTCTTTAATAGTAAATGCTTAAACTAATAAGTAACATGAAACTGATCCAGATTGTTCAACTTACAAAGAGGCCACACTTGATGAACATAAAAAAAAATCTTTTTAACAAGTACTTTCATATGATGAGTGAAAAAATTGATTTAAATAACACTTCGTGCCTAACAACATAATGGCTCCCTTTAGACTATAATTGATCCAGGAGATGTACCGAGAGATAACTATTGGCACAACGAGAACAAAACTGCCAGAGACAGAGAGCTTGCCCATCCGATCCTTGCACAGATTTTACAAGACCCAATTAAGATCAACAATTCACTATTAAAAACATAAATACAGGATTGTAATTAATATTGGCTCCATGCAGTCTGAATTACTTGATGAAATACACTAACATAAAACACAATGGTGCAACATCAATTTACATCTTTTGAGAGATAACATATTTTAGATTTTAAGTTGGGAAAATTGTGATTCAAAAAAGTTGGGGGAGTAACTTAAAACTCATATTAGACCCAATTTAGAAGTTGTTTGAAATATAAAACACAAAGCTAATACAATTCAAAAGTATGGGATTTGAGTTTATGAACTAATTAGGAAAATCCATTTCAATCAGTTAATGATTTCTTTGATCCCAATCACAGAAATAAATAAGATGTTTAGTTACAAAACTTCAGTTATAATGAGTAAAATATATCATACAGGGATTACCATGTTTGTATAGTAGTTTATTGATAATTATTGTCGTACCAACTATGATAGGTTTTAACTCGCTATTTTAAAATGCTCTCTAGAGGGTTTTTGCCAACCACATTCTCAGTAATTATACAAAAAGAAATTTTAGCTTTAGAATTTACCCATCAGAACTAGTGATATAAGTTCTTAGGCTAAAAAAAAGTCGAACAAAAACTGGATACACATTCAAATTTCCTAAAATATGTGTTCAAACACACAACTGGACAAATACATGTTATTTTATATTTAAATGATGAGTTGTTACAAACCCGCCTCGGTGGCGTAGTTGGCTAACGCGCCTTTCGTGTTGAGCTCGACCGCCGAGGACGGGGAGATCGAGGTTCGAATCTCGGTCGGGTGAACTGGGGGTGGTTTTTCCTAAATGGTTTTCCACTCTTCCTCCACGCAAATGCGGGTTCACTTCCTTTAAATTCAACCCTCCCAATTCCTAATCCATTAGAGTAATTAGTACTTAAGCGTATAACCCGAACGGGTAGTAAGACGCGGTGCTAAATATTAATTATTATTAAGTTGTTACAAACATAAAATCTGTGGGGGTCACTAAAGCACATTCCACTCTATAAAATTACAATTTCATCCCTTCAATATTTATTACGTGTGAAATTAAGCAAGAGAGAAAACTAGAAAGTGGGTATGATGCACATGTTCAGCTGACGGGTGTTTGAAACTATGTCCTGTTCAAAGATGTGTTGGTTCAAGTTGGTCATGCATGCCAACAACATTTGATCAAAGTTGTTGAATCTTTGATATTGTTCTTGGAAGGTTCGAACAGTATAAAATACTCCATCTCTAGTAGAGAAAAGGCTCATATATTAATGTCTCTTACAGACCACACATTGCAGATTAATAAATACTAAGCCACTTTAGGTGGCTGCATGGTCAAAGGTGCTACTCTCATAGTAGACTGGACTGACAGTAATGGGGAGATCGAGGTTCAAACCTTGGTCTGGTGTACTGAGGATGATTTCCCACTCCCCCTCCACAAAAATGTGGGTACATTTCCTCTAAATATAGCCTTTGTCATCACTAAAACCATTAGCGTAATTAGTATATAAGCCAAAAGGGTAGTAAGACGTGCTAACAAAATAAGTACTAGACTCTCTTAGTAGCTGTGGCTAAGCTTAAGTATGTCTTTATAATTTTGGCAAACTTTACTGGACATATATCAACAAGTTCCCCCCTGGTCTAAGCCATCACTCTCGCAGTAGACTAAACTGCCGAAGACGGGGAGATCGAGGTTCGAATCTTGGTCAGGTGTACTGAGTATGGTTTTTCCTTAATGATCTTTCATTTTCTGTTGATGCAGGTACACATCCTCTAAATTCAACCTTCCTCATCCGTTAGACAGTGTAAATTACGCTCGTGTGTTAAGGATGATAAAGATTAAATTGATAAAAAGTATACCATTATTTTTGTGGATGGAGAGTGTAAAAGCATTTAGGAATAACTGCCTTCAATACACCCTTTCGTGAACAGAACCCTGAATGACACCTTAGCCCATTTGACCATTGAAATATTCTCTACACAACTAAAAAGTACTAAAATTGTAATAACAAAAACAATGACAATATTCTCACTTGTATGAAGCACATGAGTAAACATTTGAAAGCAATGGGGTTGGGTTGGACGCCACATAATTTGTTCATCAGTAGGATTGTAAAGGGGAGATGACTTGCTCCAATGAGAGTTCTGAGAACAAGAGGTAAGCAGGGAACAAGCTGACTCATTTGAATGAACAAGCCTGTGCACAACACTGTAAGCTGTCACATGACACGATTTGTGGGGGCATAGTGAGAAACCAGTCAAACATTTTCAATATTGTAATGGTTGTTTCATTGCACTCGTCATTGATTGCTATTGTAGTTTTTCAATGCCATTTTGAAATGCTTATACTTCCATGGTGAAAACACACTCACAGCTATTAACCCATCCAGTTTTTGGTAAGGGATTGAACTTTTAAAAGTACATCACATCCACTTTTTCTCTCTTGGGTAGTATCACTCATGTGAGCTGATATTAAAAGGATTTGGATCCCACAAAATATAAATATTAACCCAATATTATAAGGGTTCATGTGTCGTTCAAACAATATGCACTGTGATCTCATTTTTTAATATTGGGGTACGTTATTATTGCATCAAATAAAACAATATTAAGGTTATAGTTATTTATTAACAGATAATATACACTTGAAATAAATACAACTAATGAACTCACAAAAAATGTATAGCTAAATAAACTACACAAAACATTTGAACATGATATTTGAGGGACACAGCAGTAGGCTTAAAGTAATTTGGCCTGAAAATAAATTCTTACCCACTAGGTGTTAAGACAGTCACAATTTATTCTAGGATACATGTATTTATATTTTTGCCTTGAAGGTTTCCGAAATTGCCTAAAGAAATATCAAGGAAATGGTAAAATGTGATTTCAAATTGTACCAAATAGCCAATTTCAAAATAACCAAGTAAAAAATCATTAGTAGATAAAAACGGTCGATCGAGATAATAGATAACCCATGTACAAACCAAGAACTTGTTTCCTAGATACTCTGAATAGGAAATAAGTATCATGTTCCCAGATAACTGTTGTTAAAACCAAGTATCAAGTAAGTACCAAGATAATATATATTTATTTTATTTCTCAGATATTTTAAAATGGATTTATAAATATCAAAATTTCAAAATCATCATGAATCTAGTTTAAAATGTAAAATTCTATTATGGTGTTCTTTACAGGTTATGCCAATGCCAAGATCTATAAATGTGACAATGACAAATGCCCTCGCCCGGCGTGTTACATTTCTGGTGGTTCTTCGAAAGATGACTCATTTCCGTGCTTAAGACCTAACTGTACAGGACGCTTTAAGCTGATACGACATGTCTCCTTTGTCGACTGCCCAGGGCACGACATTCTTATGGCCACCATGCTAAACGGAGCAGCTGTGATGGATGCTGCGTTGCTACTGATAGGTTAGTATTTTGGATAGCCATTTATAGTATGAATTTTTAAAGTCATGACAAGAAAATAGTTTGCTTTAGCCTGAAAGAAACCTTTTTCAATATGTAATTTTTTGTTAATATAACAATGGTGGGTCTTTTTTTTTTTCATGATGTCAGTAATGAGTCCTTTTTAGGCATTTATGTTGAGTATGTTTTTTTAATGCTAGCGATATTTTATGCATACATTCATACATACCTAATCATTATGTTCCCTTGTGGAGTAGGCAAAAGAAAATTCAGCCTTTATTTTAAAAAACAACTCCATACTCAATTCATCCTCACTAACTTTCTCCATACTCCCTATCCTTGACCCTTTGCTTCAACAACATCCATACATCGAGTCATACATGCTCTTTTATTCTTAAAACTCTCACACACATTCGGACAACATTTAACCATATCTAACAATATCCATTCTTTTTCCAAGAAAATGCTTATGCACCAATCTTGTTCTGATTACATCCTCCACACCAACCTCTTTATCTTACACCCAACTACTTGAACCCATCACCCCCTTCCCTGGAACCCTAGCTCTCAGAGTCTATAACCCAGAGTCCCAACCTGTGCAGGTCTCGACAGGCTTTCCACTCCCTTCCCCTCTAACCACTGATTCCATACCCTCCATCCTCTAACTCTCACAACAATTAGAAATGGTGGCATGGAATTAAAATAGAATTAAAGTTATATTTAACCATATAGAAGATTTGGAAAATCAAAATGGCTCCCTACCCTTGTACTCAACTTATGCATGTCCTGTCATGCACCCTCAACCCCGGGTCCTGTAGCCCTCAAGACAAGGTTATAGGTTCTAGAATCTAAGGGGTGATGGATTATTTTAATGTTTTTTATTTGATGCTCATGATGGGACCAAATGTTTATAATGAGATGAAAGTTATCATTTATTACTCCTAACTTTATAAGACCTAAACGCTATAGTAACTAAACCCCATAAGACCTAACTTCACTGCACCTAATTTTATAGCTCCTAATTTTACTATACCTAAAGCACTGGACCTAAAATTAATTTTTCATATATTACTTAAAAATATACTTAACTGTTCAAATAGGCAGTGGACCTAAAGGCACTAGTCCTAAACTTTATATGACCTAACTTCACTGGACCTAATTTTATAAGACCTAAAGTCATAGCTCCTAAAATTTAGTTCTTGTGAAATTAGGTCCACTGCATGTTATCCATTTGGAAAGGGCTGCGTTGGGAGGGGGTAGCTATTATGTATGAAGCAGATATTTGTAAACTGTGAGTTTAATCATTGAACGTAAACTTATTGAAATCAAATTTAATATTCTTTCAAATTACAAAAATTTATGTTTCAACAATTGTCAGATATAAATTGATTTATGTAAGGCTATACATAGCAACAATTAAATTAAGGCCCAATTAAATTTGATTTTAAAAATAATTAAATATCCCTTATTACAAATTCTAGCTGGCAAACGACCAAGGCATTAACTAACAATAATTAGTTGATGTGAAAATGTTGTTCCTTAATGCTACTTGAGTTTGAAAAAAAAATGATCAAAGTAATTATTTCCAGCTGGTAACGAGTCTTGCCCGCAGCCTCAAACATCAGAGCATCTTGCTGCCATAGAAATAATGAAGCTGAAGCATATTTTGATCCTACAGAACAAGATAGACCTTGTAAAGGAAGGACAGGCGAAAGAACAATATGAGCAAATTCTTAAGTTTGTACAAGGTCAGTGTTCACAAATCATTCTAAATAGATTTGTGGGATTTTATTTATTCATGCTTTTTAATTAATTCTAGGATGACCTTGTTTTGTATTTTTTTAAATTCAAAATTAGGGCAGTTTAATTTTGCTGGAATAGATAGTTAATTTGTCAACACATTTGAAAATTTCTTCTACCTAATAATGTTTGAAAGGGAAAGAGACAATCTGAAACACCCAAAAATGTAAATGTTTTTGTAATTTCAATTATGTACATAAGCTTTAGTTTTTTAATTTATATTAACTTTCTTGTGTCATTGTGCAAGAGTTTCTCTTCTAAACTTAAAAATTAAACATTATACATCTTTTTGATTAGTTTTGGCGTTTGTGTACTCAGGTTTTTTTTGGATATCATTATATTAATTTTTAGAAGCATAAATAAAAGAGTAAAATTTAGGAATATTCATAATATATCATAATAATCACAAAAAAAATATCAAGGTCAAATTTGGAACTAAAATATATTTTTTTAAATTCAAAACCCATGGAATTAACTTCTCCATTAAGAGTTAGAAACCTAGTTTTGGAATTTTTATAGCATGCTCGAGTTTTTTTTTTTTTTTTTTTTTTTTTTTTTGTNTTTTTTTTTTTTTTTATGTTTTATTATGCTACTTATTTGGACTATCTACATATTTACACTAATAGGATAGGGAGTAGTAAGGTAGAATTCAAAGTAAATGTAACCAGATTTTCATGTGGGGAAAGTGGAAACCTTTTAGAAAATAAATCTCCATTTCGTCCAACCAGGATTCAAACCTGATTTGTCCTGAAACCGGCAGTCCAGTCTATTGTGACAGTGACACCAAGTTAAGTATAATACATGCAATCTAATTTAAAGAATACATAATATGTTAAACTGGTTGCATTTCAAGTGCGTGTTTTTTTTACATTTGGTTTTCTTTAATATGCCATTGTTGTAACATCTTAGAATTTGCATTGTTAAATTTAATCATCTGTAATGAGTTACCACTCCTAAAAGTAAATATCACAATTTGTATTTTAAAAAATTCCAACTTTGTATCATTATTAAGGAGGCAAAATACCAGAGAGCTTTATTACCGTGGAGGGTCCCTTGCATGTGTACACTCATAATTAACTATCCCAAGTACTACCTGTATTTAAACCGCAACAGCACAGAGTTTAGAGTTTTTCCCTCTTGACTCAACATAATCATCCTCTGATGTGGTTGCTCCTTCCTTTCCAGTATTCTAGCATAGCAATAAGACTTAAATATATTTTCCTTTTTCAAACATTAAAACTAGCTATTCATGCTCCAGAATAAGGGTCTCTAGATGAGCTCGTTATAAAGCTCAAATAAAAACTGTCTTTGTTCTCGTGTGATTGTCACATGTATCTATCATGGTTGTGAGCAGGTACAGTCGCAGAAGGGGTTCCAGTGGTTCCCATCTCGGCTCAGCTCAAGTACAACATTGAAGTGTTATGCGAGTACATTAGCAAGAAGATCCCTGTGCCGCTGCGAGACTTCACATCTGCCCCTAGACTCATTGTGATCCGATCATTTGACGTGAACAAACCTGGGTGCGAGGTGGAAGACCTGAAAGGGGGTGTGGCAGGAGGCAGCATTCTACGTGGGGTGCTAAAGGTAGAATTTATCACAGGGTTGGACACTAAACTTAAAACTTTTTTCCCCGTCATAATAACAAGAAGACGTTTATTTGGGAATTTCTAAAAGGAGATTCAAACTGGTTTATATTGGCATTTTATTAGCAAAAATTAAATTAGTGTATAACCTATACACATGTTGATTTTATAATATATTTTATGTTACTGGTTAATTGGTTGCATAACACCTTTTACCATGGACTTTTTATTAAATTTCTTTAATCATATAAAGAAAATGATTTGAAAAACTACCTTATCAGCCATTTTCAAATAATGACGATTAAATATTTGTACACGGTAATAATGTGAATTTAGTTTGTTACATGACTTCATAAATATTATTATCGATCAATATATTTTGAATCTACCATAAATGGCTGAACTTTTGATTTGTGGTATAATGAAGTTCAAACGGTGTTCCTAATCATTGTTTGTCGCACCAGGTGGGGATGGAAATTGAAGTGCGACCTGGACTAGTGTCAAAGGATAGCGAGGGTAAACTGACATGTCGTCCCATCTTCTCGCGTATTGTGTCGCTCTTTGCTGAGCAGAATGAGCTGCAATATGCTGTGCCTGGAGGACTAATTGGTAACTAGCATTTAATCACTTTATAATACATATTACAATTACACGGACTACGAGCTTTGAGCCCAACTTGTTATTAAAGCTCAGGATCGAGATTGAAAGTTTTGTAGTCTCATCATTTTCGAGCTTCCTCGTGATGTACATACAAATCAATTTTAACTCGTAATAATAAGTGTAAGCTATTTAATTTAGAGGATATTGGTAGTTTCACTTATAAATCATTTGGTAACTTAACATATATATCAAATTTCACATTAATAACATATAAAAACTCCTAGGGCGGTATGCGAGAAAGTATAGTGAATGCTTAGTGGAGCGATAGTGTGCTAGCACTAGTTAATATTTAGTTATAGAATTATGTTGGTTAACCTGTCTAAAATCAGTGTTGATCAACATTGCAATAAACTTAAATGTTTTACCAAACTTAAAACATAAAAAAAAAGTAAAGGAAACTTAATTTAGGTATGTAATAAACAAAAGTACATATATTTGGAATAAAATCATTCCTTTACCTTTTTTTTTTATATCTTTGTCCTGTTTTTAAGCAATTTTCTTTTTGGTAATTTGTTTTTTTGTAAATATATCAAATCCAGGATTACTGCTATTGTAAAAGAGATTGATCTTAATATCACAATAGCTCAATTCTTAGCAGTCAAATCCTAGTTATTCTGGTACCATTACTTCTGATAAAGAAACAAAAAGACAAAATTTGGATTTGTGTAGTTGGTTAGTATGGCCATTATTAGTTTCTTTGCTGTTTCATTTCACTGCTGTGAAATTGTAAATATTAAGGATATGCGAGAACCACTTTTTCAGTTTGAGACGAGAAGATGAAATAATATTGAGATACGTGAACGAGATGATAAAAAACTTTTAAATTTGTAATAAAGTTAAATCAAGTCACGCTAACATTAAACAGAAAAAAATGAATTTCAAAAAAACAAATATTTTAAAATATGTTTTTTTAATATCCTATATTCCTTCACAAAAACAATATTTTTCTTTATTGTTTCTTCGTGAAGTTACTTTGTTTCATTTTCAGTTACTTATTCCATAACTATGGGGTCGTCCATTAACCGCGTAACGCATTGATGGGGAGGAGGGGAGGGGGTGAGCACTAATGTCTACATGCTGTTACATGGGGGGAGGGTGGGGTACATCAAAATGTTATATAACACAGGTCTTAAACTCAAATTCTAATGTTGAAAAACAATATTATTGTTCATGTTTTCACCTTTGATAAACATACTTTTAGATAACACTGTATATCTGTGGCGTTGAAAATGAAAGTTAGCACTTTTTGTTTATCAATATTTTGAATGTGCTTAGGTGGCATTGTCTTCCCAAGACTATGACCGCCAAGCACAGTCGAAAACACATATTTTCATGCGGATGACATTGGTATATTAATACTCACAGGCACTAGTTTAGATTTGTCCGAACTACTGACCCTCCTCACGTGCTTTTAGTTGGATAACAGCTGTCAGTCGAAGCGTCCTTAATTTATAAGTATAGTTGAGTTTGAGTATAATTTAAATGCCTACTGGACATTCTTTTACATAGGCTGTGAATAATCAGTCGAGTTTGTACAGAAACAAAAATAATTTCTTCAAAAGGAGGAGACATGTCCATTGCTTGCGTATAAAAAGCGATATCCAGAAAAAATAGTGGAAGAGTCTCAAAAAGATGTTGTAGTGAAATGGAAAGAAGCAAAAGTACATAATTTATCTCGAGTCAAGTTTGAGGAGTCCATCAATAGTGTTATTTCTTCGTACCAGCAGCATGTTATAAAAAGTAAAGCTTCAAATATCATTAATTATTCACAAAAGGTAGGTGTATTTAAGCCTATACCTTTTCCCTTCAGATAAATCTAATGTGTATGTATATAAATGTAACTATTATACATACGTTATGGTGGCTGCATTGTCTAAATAGTCATTTTCTCAGTAGACTAGATGGCCGATGTTGGAGATATGGGGCTCGAATACCAGTCAGGTCTACTGAGGGTTGCTTTTCCTCCATGGTTTCCCACTCACCCTCTATGCAAATGCTGGTAAATTTTCTTTAAAATTCTACCTTTTTAGAATACATTTTGTAGGGTGGTATAGTCTAATTGTAGTCATTCTAATTATTTTTTATTATATTTATCTAATGGAGTAGATATTAGGAAGGTGGAATTCTAGAGGTAAGCTACCCTCATTAACGTGGAGAGATATTATAAAACCATTTAGGAAAAGCCACTCCGAGTATATCCGACAGGGATTTGAACCCCGATCTCTGCTTCATTCGCCATCTAGTCATTTTCAAGAGTTAAGTCAGGACCCAGAATTGATGTTGGAACTAAACATAAGTCTAGGTAGGTATTGATAAGTTAATTAAAGTAAAGTTGTAGATTAATCCAATAATAATTTAGAAAAGTTGTATACTTAGAATTCTTTAAACAGCTCTCTATATGATGATAATATGACTATAATAAAAAGTGCACAATATTAAGAAAGATGTCTTCCCCCAGCGTCAAGCATCTGATGTGGACACTTCAACATCATCGTGTAGCGAGCGCTATTATAGAAAAGGGCCATCCTAGTCAGCACATAGTAGTGTCGTCTTGCTCTTACTCATATCACAAACCTGACATCCATAACATAAATATAGCAGAGGTTTATCCTCATGAACCTGAGGAATTTGAACTCAATGTCTTTATGTCTGTACTTGTCTGTCTTATCTGTTTGTATGTGTATTTGTATAATAATAATACTTTCTGAAATAATTTATATTCAGGATTTAAAATGGATTCTAAGAAGTATTAATTCTGAATCCCTCCTTTAGTTTCACAAATCTTCCCTATGAAATAATGACATTCATTCTTGGTGAGAAAAGTTACGTAACACGGAGGGGGGGGG
>CABFWB010005936.1:7953-24071 GCA_902151455.1 Timema bartmani | reverse complement strand
GTAAAAAGGTAGGAAAAAGGTGTTACGTGGTTTATGGACGACCCCTATATAGCTTTGTTTCGATTTTAGTTTCTTATTCCATCAAGAAAAATTAACCAGGCATGTGCATATTATTATTACAGGCCCAAGAGAATAATGTTAAGATGTTACTAACAGAGTCACATGTAAAACTAGTTATTTCATATGGTTTTAAGGGTAGTAAAATCAATTAGATTTTCTATAGCATAATTTTAATAAACAGTGAATAAATAATTGTAGGTTTAAATGAGTATCTAGTTATTGAGAGAGAGTTTTTTCAAAATTCTAGAGATAAAACTCATACAAATTTTAAATGGTATTATTAAAGTATAATTGTATTGTTTATTATTTACAATTTAATTTTTGTGGCGTAGAAGTTTTTAATCTTAAAGTTTAATTTTGAAAAACAATATTTTAAAAAAAAGTTTCTTAATGATGCATCTAATGAAACACTTTCATTTTTAACAAACTAAGGTTATGGCTTACCAATTTCGGCTTCTTTATGGGAATAAAATATATTAACTCTTGGCTAAACCTCATATTTATTATCAAATAATGTTAAAAATAATTAGCTTTCACTTGGCTTAGTTAGGAAATTTATTAGTGCAGATATTTGCATATTTCCATTCTTTTTTTAGTTTCCCAAATTTTCAAGAACTATTCTATACGTTCATGATGAGATTGAGAAATTTTTTTTCACGTCTCTTGATCTCAAATTTTAGAGTCTCGTACATCCCTAGTCCTAGTAAATATACTAAAGACAACCTTTGTGTTTTAGTGATCTCATAAAGATAAAACATGGTCATTTTGTTTTCATATATTTTTCTACCCCTAGATTTATGGCACTTAGACTATGGTGTATGAATAAATAATGTATTTTTAATATGAGGCTAGATGCACAGAAAAATATCTTAAATGTTGAGGAACCTGAAAAAGTAATCAATTATCAAGGTTAAAATTCAAGAATTGGAATCATGAAATCTCAATTTTTTGGGTTATTCTCTTATAGAAAATTGAAAAATATATTTCCCAACCTTTCCTAAATAATTCTGATAAAATAAAACTTAGCTTGTTGTGCCTCACTGTTCATTCAGCCCTTGTATCTTTCCTCCGCACCTGCACAGGCCGCACCGCCCACCCTCTTTACTGCCTGGACCACTCCACAGTCCATGTTCTCTAAGCCGTCCGTGACAAGTTCCCCACCCTACTCAGTGCCCATGAGAACTCCTCTTTCTATTGGCTCGCTTGGCGGCCACTATTGTTTAACCCTCTCCCTCTCCACCGTCGCCCTACCTCCCACCACGAGTCAAGTTGCCAGGACTTCCTCATGTTCCACCGCGACTCACGTTGCCGGGACTTTCTCATGTTCCACCGCGACTCACGTTGCCAGAACATCCTTCTATTCCACCGCGACTAACATTGCCGGAACACTCTCGCCGAACTTTTTCCTACCCCTACCCCCACGTGTCTGAACACAAGGTCACCGTCGTCACGACATCAACCAGTTACCCCCGAAGCTGCAAGCGAGGGATATTAAGCTCAAGGGTTGGTACTGATCTAATATCTTCAAGAGGCAGCCATTACCACTTTCGAGTATTAGCAATGTAAAGTATAAACTGTGGGCCTTTTATCATTGTATACACTATTTTAGATTTTCCTTTTATTTGTTCCTATTCAACTATTTTGTATCTTATTCCTAATATGACATTAAATTGAACATTTAAAAGAGTAAAGAAGGCCAAGGCCTACACGGAAAATTGTAGGCCTCAAAGTTCTCAATTAAAACAACAAAACACATAAGAATGTAATTTTTGGGGTACATCAGTCTTCTTTTTCAGCAGGATTATAACTTTTGACTAAATTTTCATCTCACAATAATTTATAACTGAAAAACTGTTGGTTTACGTCACATGCTTTTTAGCTTCCAACATATCTATAATTTCATAATATATATGAAAATACAACCACTTTTACACGTTTACGTTAACTATTTTACACAATTTTTTTTTCAACCCAATAACTTGAACATTTAACTAATTTCATTTTGTCTGTAACACTCCATACTAATGTTAAATTTTCATGGGGAGAACCTTATCGTACAGCTTGTAAAATTACTATATTCATTTTCACATATTCATATATTAATTAATCTAATCTGCAGCTGTCAGTTTTGATATTATAAATAACAAAAAATTAATACTAATAATGGTATCAATGTTAGCCACATAAAATATGTTTGTGTTTTCTAAAAGGCTCGTCCTATGAAAATTGGACTTTATATAGGGTATTAACTACCCACTATAATGTGTTCCATGTTAATGAGGAAAATATTAAAGGGGATTTCCGTCGGCCCTCGAGTGCTTCTCGTACACCAATTATGTCCATCAGTTTGAAAGTTATAAGGGGAACTCGGGGGTCAAGAGCAAGCGTAATATCCTGTGCATTGTTAATCAAAAGATATTTTGATCACTTTTGCATGAATGGAAAAAATAAATCTTTCAAGTTGACTGACGTATATTTTTGTTCCCTGACTAGTAAAAGTAAACAGGAATAAAATTAATTTTAAATAAATTTGGTAATTTTACAAATTGTCACTATACTTTATTAGTAGACTTAAATGGTTTTTTTACTTGATGTTCTCAAGAAGGTGGATTTAGTTAAAGAGTACATGTTACAGGTGTTGGAACAAAGATTGAGCCTACGTTGTGCCGCGCTGACCGGCTGGTTGGTCAAGTACTGGGTGCTGTGGGTGCTTTGCCCCAGATATTCATAGAGCTTGAGATTTCTTACTATCTGCTCAAGAGACTGCTGGGAGTACGCATGGAGGGAGATAAGAAAGGAGCTAAGGTAGGTTAGGTCGGAGGTATGCCCAAATACAAATCCTTGTGTTTCAATGTGTGAGTGATTTGTTTTTTTACTCTAGAGGCCAAAATAAAGTTAGATGTTACATTTGTATGTTGGATTCGTCCCACACTTTGTCCTCTTTCCTTACTGAGCCGTGTGTCGATATTTCCTCTGGCCCTTCTTTGGTATTGCATAACATAAGCTCTATAATATATGGAGCTATATGCTTGAATAGTCCGACACCTTAGCTCAGTCGTCAGCGTGTCTGTCTACTGAGCTGAGGGTCCCTGATTTGATTCTCGTTATGGCTGAAAATGTATCATTGGTGAAATGTGGGTTTACCCCTTAGCAGTTATGAATGAACAGCTGGGGACTGTATGTTGTGCATGTCCTTGCCTTAAGTTATATTATAAGGTATATGAAGCTATGACAGGCCTAACAAGCCGGTAGTGGAAAATATAGGGCTTGAATAAAAACTTACCCGGACAATAGGCTGGAAACAGTAATGGTTGGGGGGAAAAAATATGTTTGAAGAATTTGAAATGTAACTGAACACTTACCTGTTTGAGTGGCCAAATGATCGAAGGTGTCACTCTGTGTTACCCGTTTCAATGGTCAAATGATCGAAGGTGTCACTCTATTGTTAGACTGGTCTGATTGTAGAGAGATCGGGGTTTGAATCCCGGTCGAGTCTACTGAGGGTGGTTTTCCCTAAATGGTTTTACATTCTCCTTCCATGCAAATGCGGGTAGTTTATTTAAAAAATCTTATTTCCTCATCCTTACCCCATTAGATTAATTGTCATAACCATAAGTTAGGAAAACATTGTGATAAAAAAACTTAAAACTTGCATTGTTGCCAAATTTATATAACAAGATGGTGGCTTGAATAGATACATAGCTAGCTTGATGAAAAAATAAATAAATAAATAAATAAGACTTACAAAAACTATATTAAATGGTATATTTTAATAAAAGTTTAAATAAACATGAGTAAACAATGTATAACAGTTAGTGGTTTTTGATTCATTACTCTTTCAGTCACTTCTGGAATACCAATTTCATAAATGGGCCTTGTATTAGTTCTTGGCTCAAAATGTCTTTACGCTGGTGTCTTGAAAATATACTTACTGTTCAAGTGACACACTAATGGTGACTTTTTACAATCTCAAATGGACAACATCACAAAATGGTGGAAAGAATAATATTAAATAATTGTATAAAAATATAATTTTATTTATTATATATTAGTATATTATATTTTGCTCAATGCACCTTATTTCATACCTAAAACGGTGTAAAGTTAACGATCCCACTATTAACTTAAATAAGTGAGTTAAAATGACTTTCTCAAAGAAAAAGGGTGTTATTATATTTGACTATATCTTATCTGACCACTATTGAACTCCTGTATCCACTATTAAAAACTTAGTTATCACTCTTGACCCTAAACTGACTTTCTCCACACACATAAATATGACTTACAAAATCATTCAAAATTTTGGGGTTTGTTAGAAGAAACAAAAAATGTTATTAATAAAATTAATTTAAATAATAAAATCTATTATTTACATAAATTATATTATGTACAATTAAAAATATACTACAGTAAAACCTTGGATTGCGAGTAACTTGGTTTGCGAGTGTTTTGTAAGATGAGCAAAAATTCTCAATAAATTTTAACTTCATAAACGAGCAATATCTTGCAATACGAGTAGTACTACGGTTACGCTTTGTCTGCCGAGCAGTGTCATTGGATACGTTCTTTGTTAAAGTCGCACAAAAAGAAAAATATTCAAGTGAGCCAACATGTAGCAGTGATTCCGTTAGTGACAGTGAAAGTCGACCTAAACTATAACCCACCTCCTCCTCACCTCTCTCTCGTCCACCTCACACTAGCCACGATTAAATTTAATTAATAAATTTGATTATAGTACAGTTACATTTAAATAACGAAAATAAAAAAGGTATTAATCATTTTTTGATGAAATATTTTTGGGTTGTGGAACGAATCATCTGAGTTTCCATTATTTCTTATGGGGGAAATTCGCTTTGATATATGAGTGCTTTGTATTACGAACACGTTTACGAAACGAATTATGCTCTCAATCCAAGGTTTTACTGTATTTCGGTTATAATATACAAAGGGGTTGTCTGGATGGTAACCAAATCCTGGTTTAAGCCTGAGATCATCTATTTTCAACTGTATATACATCATTGGTTTTATTTTTTAAATTATTATTTTAATATCAATATGCTCATTTAAAAGAATATTATTTTTATATTTATTTATTTAATCGTTTAATAAAAAATTATATTTATTTATTATTTTTAATAGAGCCTATCTATCTTTTGACTACTGGATGGACCGAACTATTGGGAGGTTGAAGTTATCTACCAGATGAAAGTTATTGGCCACTTTAGTATTTTAAGTATATTATGAACTGAGCTTATCTGACTATAAGTATAAATAGGATGAATGTATTTTCATGCAAGGTTGGTTTTGTGTCTAACTTAATTCCTCAGTTTGTCAGCAATCCAACATGACGGAATATTTCCTGTGCTATTGCATGAAGTTGATGAAATAATTGAAGTAATTATTAATTTAATAGAATAAATAGAAGAGTAAAAACTAACTCGCCTTACAAATATATTATATTCAGTATTCCTTTAGTGTGTACAGGAATAAGGAATTTAAGCTTAATTACTATTTTTCGACGCAATCTTTGTATGAAGTGTTGTAACCTCTCACTCAACACATAAAAATGTTGAATGATCGTAATCACTCCCCATCATAGCTCAGACGATAGCATAGGATTCTACGAGTCTAGAGATCACGTGTTAAAATCATCAGACTCCAATTATTATTTTTTTATCTCATTGAAAACATTAAATTTTCAAATCATAAATTGAATGCATTTGAGGTTTTTTTTAATCTATAAATATCTATTAAAAATCATACTTGATAGTTAAACTCGCCCATTATAATTTTTTTAAATAACTAATAAGCTAAATTAAAAGCTCTACATTAAGTCTGTGTGAATCCATGATTTTCCATTTCGATTTGAATTCGAATCTTGGAAAATCAGCTTAAATTGATTCCGAATTGAATATCATGCTCAGAATTTTTTTCGAATCTCCGAATCAAATATCATACTAAAAATAAAATATTGAATCTGAATTGAACATTTTATTTTGAAAATGTTTCAAATCCAAATCAAACAACATATCCTTAGGAGTCTTTGTGAAAATATTTTAAACTTAATCTTAAGTTAAAAAAGTAAACAAAGCCTCATGACTAACTTATGAAAGGCTATAAACGAAATAAAGAACTTTTTTTTTTATTGGTTTGCTGTATAAGACCACAGAAAGTTAAAATTATTCTTAAATATGAAAAGATTTGAATTTCGAACTAAACCCATTGAATACGAATTTGAAATTTACTTAGATTCAAAATTTCGAATCCACCACAAATCTCTCTAATAATAAGATTTGAAAGCTTGAATCGAATCCAAATTTTAGCAAGATTAGAATTTAGATTTGAAATTTCGAAGGTTCACACAGGCTTACTCTACTACATTAACTTGAAATATATTGTGTGTAGGTGATTGTTTAATCAAAGTATTAATGGCTTTCAGAACATAAAAAATATGCTTATTTTAAAAAGGTGTAAGTAAGTTAATAACTCTTATTGGAATAATGGACCCTTTAAATGTATTTTTAAAAGTGTTTAGAAACAAAACTTTATTGATACAGTAGAGTCTCAATAATCCAACTTAAACGGGACCGACATGTGATTGGATTACTGAAATGTTGGATAATACGGGAACAGGAGGAGGGGGAAGGGTGAAAAACAAATCCAAATCACTGTAAATAGAAGTGCAGAATAGGTAGGAATTAGGGTTTGTTAGTAATTATTCCCTTTTAAGGCTTGAAGTTTTTCTTCAATTGAAAGAAACACTTTTTTTCTCTTTTCACTTGCCATATTTTTCACACAGTAAAATTACATTAATGGGAAAATGCCAAACTCAATCACAGTATGAACAATCGCAGTGCAAACATTCACTAAGACGGGCGAACAGAGCTACAACCACAGAGGTATGTGACTCACTGGCAAAGAAACAATGGTAGTGGGAAAATAATAACCACGCAGATACTGCACAACAACATAAATTGCACATCATGAGGATATGTCAGATTAAACCGAAGGTCGGATTATCGAGAGACTAATGTAAAATAATTGACAAGTATTTCTTATTCACAACTTTTTTTTTAAAGTGTTCGAGGATTTATTTTGTAATCTCAAAGTCAGACACTATCACCTAAGCTACAGTAGCTTGAGTTGTTTGAAACATAACACCATGTTTTTATGGAAAGTGAATATTGCTTGATTTTAATTTTATTTTATTTGTATATTTCATCTTTACATACAATAGTATTAACAGGGCTGGCTTTAGCATTATATTTGGTGTAAGCATGGTTTGAAGGCGCCTTTGCAAATGTGAATCTCAATTTATTATGTAGTAAACTGGTAAAATTAGGAAATAATTGCTAAAACCCTGAATGGGTAGCAAGGCACAATTAATTATTATTTATTAATTAATAAGTATTATTAATTAATTATTATTATTTAATAATAATAATTATTTATTAATTAATAAGTATTTATTAATTAATGATTAATTATTATTTATTAATTAATACGTATATATTAAAAATGATTAATAATTATAATAATAATAAATAGAGGTCTATATGCCCTGTGATTTTGAGATTAGTTTCAAAATACACATACTTTAATAATAACATGGCTAAGCATGAGAAATGAGGCGCATATATTTTACACTACAAATATATTTACAACTCTCATCAATTTAATTGGTTGAAATTGTGGAAACATATGTTGATGGCCTAGAACCCTGGACGACACATATGAGATTTGTTAATAGATCTACTATGATAAAATGAAACCAGCTACACCTCTTTTTAATATATCATATCTAAGTTAATGTGTTTATTATTAAAGTGGAAGAATATAATTAATAATTTTTAGAAGCCTGTGGGACTCCAAATTTTCAATTTTGATTTGAATTAACCTACCCGCCCCGTGAACCGAAATTGATGCTTAAAAATATTGATATAAATTTTATACTAAAAACAAGTTCAAAGTTCAAATCATTTACTACTTTAAGGGCCAATCTTACAATGTTTCTTCAAAGTCCTCGTAACTTAACTGTTCGTAAAGTCTAACCATTGATTAAACTTGGCGTTGTGTATTACAATACTATTTTTATGTGCTCGTCAAATTACGAACAGGTGCCTTCCATTAGTTCTTAGCATTAACTTTCTCGGAGCACTAGATTTGTTTTAAAGCTTTTGATTGGCTTGACTTTACCATATAGAATATAAGCAAGTCATTACAACGTCTATGGAAGTGTTATGAAAACAAATCGATCAAAGCAAATCCAATTTATTAAAACTGTTTAAGGTTATCTGCTATCTTTTATCATATTTATTTGTCTGCTAAAACGTTTGTTGAAAATAATAAACACGAAATTTAAATTTTAGCAAAGAAGAGGAAATTTTGCTAATTGAATTAATAGAAAAATACAAACAAACTATTTAAAATAAACAATTCTAATTGGTGTCCATTCACTTCAATAATTTCCAAAACTTTATTTTTGTACAAACTTAAGCGTAAAATGATTCTTCCTCGTTAGAAATTTTAGGAAATTCTTTCATTCCAATTACTGTATCTCTTCAGTCTTTAAAGTCTTGGGTTCCTTAGAATTTGAAACTCATTTTCAAAGTCATCATAATCAAACAATAAATCACCCATTTCATAATACAAATAAATGTAACCTAACTTTAATAGTAACAGTTGCCTTGAAAACAATATGGTGGAGTGTTTAATGTTGTTAATGTAGACGTTATGTTTGCTAACTGGAAGGTAGACCTCGCGTTAACTTTACGAGCACTTTTACGTGGACATTAGCGCTAACCAAACATTGTAAAATCAAAAGTAGTGGTTGTTATCACTTAACCTTATGTTAACCCCTAACGAATAGAATAACGTGACATTATAAGATTGGGACTTAGTCTATAGTGTTTTTAATCAAATTTGAACTGTGTGTTGAATATTCTATCATGCTAAATTTTGAATCCAATCCAATAATAAAATATTTCAAAAAAGTATGATAATCAATCACCATATAAACATTATAGGTTCACTAAGAATAATGTAATCAATAGAACTAACCTCTAAATAAAGTTTGAATAACACATAATGTGGACTAGTAACCATGACAACGCATATTTTAACTCACAGATTATAGTTACCTGGTACTTAAATGTCCTGATAAAAATGTGAGGGACAAATAAATTTTATCTGGCTGATAAACTTTATCTGCTAGACATAAACCGCAGTTTTAACTTATCAGCCAGATAAAAATATGTATTGGCCTGATTAATATTTATCTGGGAGTCGTAAGACTTATATATATATTTATTAATCGTTGATTTTTCATCAAGCTAGCTACATATTAAATACTACATCCTGTTATATCAATTTGGCAACACTGCACGTTTTCAGTTGCTTTTCACATTCTTCAAGCCTGTTCCCCCATGTTTCTGTGTTAAATGTGTCTCATTAAATGAAAAAGGAATATTTCTGAAAATTTAAAAACAATGTGTAACTGTGGAAGTTTTAAAAGTGAAAGGAGAAATGAAGAGAGAATTGTGTTTGTCCCTATCTATGCCTAATGTAACTATCCTTTCGGGTTGGCTTCCTTCACTATCAATTACTTTACATTATTGTACAGTGTTTCTACACTATCTTATTGTAGTAATATTACTTTGATGAATTTCTGATAGTAAATTACACAGTTTTCATCATGTATACACTAAAATAAAATAAAATTTTAATATTCAACTGTTTATTATTTTAAGGTGTTCCAAAGCAATATTGATTGCATATTTTGTTCTCAGGTTCAAAAGTTGTCAAAGAACGAAGTGCTTCTTGTCAACATAGGCTCGCTGTCTACCGGGGGTCGTGTCCTTGCCACCAAGGCTGATTTAGCAAAGATAAGTCTTACCAATCCAGTTTGTACAGAGATTGGTGAGAAAATTGCTCTGAGCCGACGTGTTGAAAAGCATTGGAGGTGGGTAAAGCTCTTAAATGAATTTGGTCGACACTTTTCCATGGTCAAAAACATATTTTTTAATAAGATGACTTATATCAAAAAAGTACTAAGTAGCTTTTGACAAATTGCCAGTTATTAAAACAAGTAAATTATTAATAAAATTACATTTTACTTGGTTGTATATAAATATTCCAAAAAACTGGTAATTAGTATTGTTGTCTTTTATATTGTTTCATTATTTTAACTTGTCTTTTATTCAATCTCATCATCATCATCATCATCATCATCATCAACAACAACTGTTTCCAGCGTGTGACTGGGTCATTTTAGTAAAATACTTCCATCTTCCTCAATTCTTCCATCACTCTTTCTCCTTTAATTTCTTCCATTCTTCTCCTCTCACTTGAACACTTTCTGTTATCTACACCTCTCATTATTTCTTGGCCTCCCTTGCAGACTTTTTCCTACATACTTCATTTCAATTATTCTCTTCAGCATCCTTTCTTTCCCCATCCTCATTACATGCCCATACTACCTCAGTCTTGCTTCCTCTACTATCTCAAGTACTCAAAGTAACCCTACTCTTTCCCAGATAACTTCATTCCTAATTTTTTTTTTTTCCTCATGACAGCTAATATACTCCTCACACACTTCATTCCCATGGCCTCCACTGTCCTAGTCTCTTCATTCATTGTTCATGTTTCTGCTCAATAGGTACAAGTATACCTTGTACAACACATCCTTACACTTCAAAGGCACTTCTCTTTTACATAACAGGTCTCTCACACACCTATAGAACAACTCTCCCTGTTGTCCTCTTCTCATTAAATCCTCTCTACTTCCACCTTTCACCTCACTCACGCTTCCAAAATATTTAACGTTCTGTATTTTTTACAACGCTACTCCATCCAACCTTATAAATTCTGTTCACCGTAGGAATTGTTTTCTGAAAGTCCTTTTTCCTTACCAGAAAGCTATTATATAGTAGGATATTGGTAGGAAAAAAGACCTTTTAGAGAGTAATTCCTACCGAGAATGGGGTATAGCTTTATTAGGCCTTACCCTCATNCGAGTTTTCCTGCCACTTTGTTCATGACCATTTCCATTACCATTACAAATAGTAATGGTGATGGTGTAATACATTAAACTAGTGGAACTAAATTTAATTTTATGGCTGCAAATATCTGAAGGACTTTTCTAAATATACACTCGTACAGTTACTTTTTTAACAAGTTGTTTTGCATCATTTGTTTATTTTACACCACTTAAATTTTCCATTTGTTCAGACTTCAAATAAATGGGATCATAATACTGATTTAAGAAACATTGCAGTCAATACAAACTTTCAATCAAACCTCCATTGTTGCCAGCTCTTTGAAAACAAGTGAACGTTGACCACTCTCCCAAGAATTATTTTTTCTTACAAGGTTATATGTTTAATCTTGAAATACTAGCTGGTATTAATATTACACTTAAACGTATAGACATGGCTGGTCTGGTTTGATTTTTAAAGACTATTCTATGCGCCATATTATTATGACAGAATTGAAATCAAATTCCCTTGATTTATTTTGGATTCCATTTTCATCAGTTGTTCTTCGCCTTGCCACTTTATGTCAATTTCATCTCCCTACCAAAGAACAAGGGTAGGGGTGTGCGAAATCAACTTTTTCAATTCGAAGCGAACTCAAATCGAATATATGAAATATTCTCGAAACTGAATCGATGGTCGAATATCTTCTTTTAGTTGTTTTATGCTTGAAAAAATATTATATTGTGGTTATTTAAATTACTTTATGCATTAAAATTACTTGGAAAATGTTTTATTGTACAATTGCTTGTAATATTTCTTGTTACTCTGACAAATCAAGTTACTATCACAACATGCAATTCAATTTGTTCAAATTTTTTCCATATGAATATTAATTTGTAATGTACAAAGCAGTTCAAAATGGTTATAATCAAACATAAATCATGTATTTTAGCTGTTACTATTTTTACTAACAAAGCTTCGAAGCCAGAATTTGTTTCGAAGCAAAGTCCAAGCTGATCTTGGTTTCGAAGCCAAGTCGAAGTTTCGCAAGGGGAAAATGTGCTAATAAGATCCAAGAATTAACTTCTTGTGTTCACAAACTAACAATCCTTGTGAGAGATGTGCTGCTGACGCCATTATTTGATAAAGCTGAATTCTTTCCCCTTCACATCATGAAAAGCATCAGACACAAAGTTATGTTACGGCTACTGTAATCCTCTAACGAGTCAGCATAACTAACTTGGACTTTGTTCACCACCATCTTCTCTTCACTGGATACATTCCTTTATTAAATACAGGCAGACTAAAAATTGGTAACACACCATTTAAAAGTATTTTCCCCAAGAAAGTCTTTAAAATAGTACCACAATAAAAAGAAACACGCAACATATGTAATTTTATGTAATATCTTCGAAAATATGCAGAATTCAGTAAATTATGAAAAAATATGTTAAACTGAAAATACAGTTCCAAACAACCTTATTTGCCAGCAGTTCCCTTTGCATATTTCTAACTGGCAGGATTAAAATATGTAATTACATAAAAATTTGAGCTCTAGCCGTACATAACATTATTAAATGTAATATAATTAATATTATAATCTAAAAACATAGTAATATAGTGTTTTCATTGAAATGAAATAGCAAAATTTTAAACGATTATCAAATAAATAATAATACTAATTGAATAGTTGATTTTTATTAAATTTTTAATGAAAATTATCTTTACTGATCAATTTCTTTTGGAAATGATGTTTTAATTTTAACTATTTTCGGATTGCAAATTAAAACCATAAAAATACCTTTTAAATGTTCTCTAATTTTAAAACTGCAAAATGTTATCTAGGTTTGACACCCCTTAAATTTCCTCTAGTTTAGAAACCATTTAAATGCTCTATAGATTTTTTTAGCACCAAGTCTTACTACCCATTGGGTTTACACGCCTCATCTATAGGTTTGAAACCCCTTAAAGATTATCTAGGTTTGAAAACCTTTAAACATTTTGTTTGATCCAGCCCCCCCCATAATATCTACTCTCTGTTTGGAACTGCACACTCCTAAATGGTTTACCATGGCAAGCTACTGCTTCACCCTTCCCCGCCCATCATTTCTACGCCCCTAAAGTTGATAAAGTAAAATATGTCTCTGTCCTTTAAACCTTTGTTGATAGACAGAGCACAATGAGTTAAGCCTACCTTTTTTTGAGCGTTCGGGATCCCGTTCACCCTTAAATCGTTGTAAATACACTGGGATTTAACTTGGAAGCTTTGCAAACCACTATTAATATTATGTCAGCGCTTGCCTTTCCTTAAGCTTAATTTGTCAGTATAGCTTCTGGAGAAGGGTGGAGACGGTGGCAAAATAGATGGTTGGGTTTGTAACTATACTGATGGCCTTTTTTAGGCCTTATTAGTAGCAATAAGAGTTAATACAAAAATGTGATGTTAAAAGTTGTTACAAAAAGATATAAGAACTTTGACCTATGAGCTTGTGTGAAGACTAGCTCAGTGAGAAATACTTAATTACTGACCCTACTGATAAGACTCATGACCCTCCTTCCAGACTCGAACCCGGTACCCTGAGCATGATGATTGCCCTCTAGCACAAGTACCTGATGTTCTAGTCTGCATGGTTCCATTGACGATCAGAGTGACCGCCTTTCAGTAGATCTTAATCTTTCAGCCCCAATAGCTCTCAAACAGATCCCTTTATAGTTCAATTCAGCCCAGTTTCCAAGCATAGTGGGGACAAGTTGTTATGAGCTGTCAGCATTCTTTCCTAATATTTACTAACTCATCACAACAAGTAAGCTAGACCAGTTCTTCCACTCACTTTGTTTTAACATTGCTAATTTTAAATAAACATACCAATATGGGGCAGGGTTATTACATTTACTAATAATAGGATTTTATGTTTAGGGATGATAAGTTTTTGAATCAAAATATAAATAGAATTAAGTAAAAATGAAACTCCCGAGTTTTTCAATTCTGAATCATTTTCTTGGCACAGCAGTTATCTTGTTTTAAAAATGTTATAGTTGAGAGTTAAACTTATTTATTTTCTCTTGTTGCTTTTGTGTTTAACTAAATTATTTTTTTTTTCTTATGTTGAAACCAGGCTGATTGGATGGGGTCAAATCCGCGGAGGGGAGACCATTGAACCAGTGGTTGATCACAAGTAGAGAGACAACATCCTCGACAAACTCATAAAACCAGTTTCCTTTTACAAGTTTCATTAAAAATTCCAAGTCTTGTGCAAGTCAAGTGGTGTCTAATTTATTTAGATATTGTTATATATGTCACATTTAGGACAGCTTCAATTAACCACCATCTGTGGTGGGTGACTTATTACTGTGATGTTAGGTTATGGTGGAACTCTTATTCATGGAAATTATTTTCTTTACCTTGGTTCTATGTAAAAATAAAAACTGGTTTTCACAGAATATTGTATACAATTGATTTATATTATAATACCATATTCATACTAGGCATGTACAGGAATGACATTTTTACTTGGGGAAATAATTTCCCATATGAACAGAAATGTTCTTAAATCACTTTCCATTCTAGGCTAATATTTATTTTTCAGATTTATAATATTTGTCTTGACTTCTTGAAATGAAATAAAAAATGGAGTGAAGCAGGAAAGTGCCCTTTCACCATTACTATTTGTAATGGAAATGGTCTTGAACAAAGTGGCAGGAAAACTCGGGGGAGGAAAGAATAATAGCCTTGATGTTTACTGATGACTTGATGGTATGGAGGGAGAATGAAGAGGAAGAACAAGAATGGAATTAGGGAGTGAAAGTGTGGAATGAAATTTAGCAGGGCAAGGTGGGAAGTGATTATAATGAGAAAGAAGAGGGTAAGGTTTACAGCTTTAAGATTGGATGGAGTAGAGCTGAGAAAGGTACAAAGTGTAAAATATTTTGGAAGCCTGAGTGAGGTGAAAGGTGGAAGTAGAGAGGATGTAATTAGAAGAAGATGGTAGGGAAAGTTGTTCTATAGGTGTGTAGGAGACCTGCTATGGAGAAGAGAAGTGTCCTTGAAGTGTAAGGAAGTGTTGTACAGGGCATACTTTGAACCTATTGTCACACATGCAGCAGAAACATGAACATTTAATGTAAGAGACTAGGAAAGTGGAGGCCATGGGAATGAAGTTTGTGAGGAGCATGTTAGCTGTCACAAGGAGAAACAAGATTAGGAATAAAGTTATCCAGGAAAGAGTAGGGGAATAGGTAGTATATGAGATAGTAGAGGAAGCAAGACTGAGATGATATGGGCATGTAATGAGGATGATGGAGTACATGAGATAGTAGAGGAAGCAAGACTGAGATGGTATGGGCATTTATTGAGGATGGAGAAGGAAAAGAACACCAAAAAGAACTATAGAAATTAAGTATGTAGGGAAAAGACTACAAGAGAGGTCAAGAAAGCGATGGGAGGAGCAATTAATAGAAAGTGTTCAAGTGAAAGGAGAAGAAATTAAAGGAGAAAGAGTGGTGGAAGATGGAGGCATTTTACTAAACTGACCCGGCCACAGGCTGGAAACTAGTTGATGATGGTTTAAATTGAATGTTAGTCTGATTCCTCCTCCCGATGGTGAAGATTGAAGGTCTGTGTTGTCGTCTGCTAAATGCGCTTAGTATAGGCAAGATGAAAAGTCCCAAATTGGGGGAGGGTTTTAAGTACTAGTAGGGATGTGAAAAAAGTATCGATACTTTACTAATAATGACATTTTCCCTTCGATATTAGTATTTTTTTACTCAATACTTTTTTTCCGATACTTTTGTTGATATGCCTTTATAAAGAATATCCTTATTTGTCAATTCTATTATAGGTCCTTTATTGGATGTCTCATTTAATACTAATTAACCGTATTTAGTATAACATTATTGCTAAAAAAGTATAATATACCTTATGTCTTTCTTGAATTTCCCACTGCAAGTGGGTCCGAGCAACATGGTGGATGCTTGACTTCATCTCAGCATATCTAACGCGGCTCCGATCTTCTCTCCACCTAGTATAGAGATCAGTGCTGCATTCTCTTGGTAATCTTGTGTTGTTTTTTTTTTGTTTTTTTT